>JAKTUW010000022.1:0-117449 GCA_030556915.1 Wickerhamiella qilinensis
AAAAAAAAAAAAAAAAAAAAAAAAAAAAAAAAAAAAAAAAAAAAAAAAAAAAAAAAAAAAAAAACAGAAAAAGATTTAAACCCTGAGGGAAAAACCTGTGAAAACGTAGTCTGGTAATCAAATAGCTCAAAGAGCGAGAGGACGGCGCCTCTTGGCACGCTATTCAACCGACCGCGAGACGAAAGCGACTCTGACAGAGGCACTGGCCGCTGAACCCCACACTTTCACCCCTCAACAGCGGCATCTAGGAAGTAAATGCGAGTTTGACCATAATCTCGTCCCTCAATCGCGCAGTGTGGGGGAAATCGGGCTACTGTCCACCTCAGCCTGCCGGCTGCAACTGCTGATAAGGCCCGCACATGCATGGTTCGCATGCAAAATTTCGACGACGGCCACCTGTAACTGGTTGGCTCCATGAGGCCGCGTCGGACGGCCTGCGTGTGCGACAGCATGTCGGGGCATGCATCCGGCAACCCCGCGCGCTGAGACTTGGGCAAGCCCTCCATGGAGCCTTTATAACGATAGATGGGAGAATAATGAGGAGCCTTGCAAACGTACTATATTTCTCCGCAGTTCAGGAAGCATTTACAGAAGCAAATCTCCAAAACTTTGCTCAACGTTGGGCGAATCAGAGCCACTTTGCCTTTTTAGCCCGATCATGCAGGCGGATTTGCATGCATGGGGACACAGCTGGGCTCAACTCCAGTTGCCCGGCCAGAAATCAGGGAGAGGGACACGTCAGGGAACCTCGAAGGGTACTGCCATGAATGAAGGATGTAGTCAGTCAGGCACAGCAGCACTTTCGGGACAAACTACGCGGACAGCTCCCTCGCCTGCTGCTGCCGTCCACGTGGGTGCCTGCCAGCTGGTCTGGACCAGGGCGATCACCTAGCCCTTTAGCCTGATGCGCCGCGCCGTAGCGCACAAAGCCTAACCCCCGGAGCTTGCCGCCCTAGCCGTGTGCATAACCTCCGCATGAGGGGTTCGGACGTCGCGCTGCCAAGATAGGAAGAGCCTTATCAACGTGGAGGGTAATTTTTTGCCCCGGATTATAAGCCGGCCGTTGTTCACCCCCTCTTAGGGCGATCTCGCAGCCCTTGAGTGTACTCTCCACCTTCAGAATCCAGAGCTGCCTTCTGCCCCCTCTCTGGTTCAACCCAAAGACACACCAGTTTCGCTATGGCCGACAGTAGTCAGATAGTGCCCGAGGGTACGCTCAGCCCCAAGCGCTCGCCGCTCCAGCCTGTCCGCTCCGCGGCCTCCAAATTAGAGAACACATTCAACCGCTTTGACTTGGCTGCTCGTCATGATCCACCTCGGTCCGTGAGTCCTGCCCTTGATCCAGCAAATCAGCACCTGCATGGACACAAATTTCACAGCGCCGCTGCCCATGACAAGCCGGTCGTGTATGCCAACCTGGACACGCCTATTCCCGGTGATGCCCCTGTGCATCACCATAATGGTGAGCCTATCAGGGACATCGAGAAAAACACGTACGTTAACGGCGAGGAACTCAGCTCGGGTCACTCGACCGGCACTGCGCCTCATGAAGGCAGGAATTCCAGCCCGGGTAGCCCTACGGCCTTTGAAAGGGTGACTCTTATGGTTCGGCGCCATCGCTGGGTTGTGGTTTTGTTTGTAGGCTTGTTTTTTACCTCGTGGTGGATCTCTATACTGGCTCAGGACAAGTACCGGCATGAGTGGCTGATTCCGACGATCCTGTGGATTCTACTCATGGTTCGACTCATCACGTTCTATGTGCCGACACGGCCAGTTCTCGAGGCTGCCAACTGGGTCTACAAGAGAACGTTTATTCCTGTGCGGGATCGGATTCCCCGTAAGCTATGGTCCCCGGTCGAGCTTCTGGTTGTATTGGCGGTAGTACTCATTGCTACATTTGCTACCAAAGAGTATCCCGATAGCTCTCGTGCCGATCGCGCAGTGTCTTTTGCTGGGTACATTATCATTTGGATTGGATTCTTTCTGTTCTCACGTGCCAAGAGCCGGATAAACTGGCACACCGTAGCGGTGGGTGCCTTCCTGCAGTATGTTATTGCTCTGTTTGTATTGCGAACGAAGGCTGGCTTTGACTTTTTTAACTTTATCTCGTTCTTGGCTCAGAAGCTGTTGAGCTTTGCAGGTGACGGTGTTGCCTTCTTGACTAGTAGTGACGTGCTGAAGACACACTACTTCATTATCAGTGCTCTGCCCTCAATTATTTTCTTCATTGCCTTCATTCATATATGGTATTATTGGGGCGTTTTGCAATGGTTTGTCGGTAAATTTTCGTACATGTTTTTCTGGCTCATGCAAGTGTCTGGTGCCGAGGCAGTCGTGGCTGCGGCTTCGCCTTTTGTTGGTATGGGCGAGTCGGCTATCCTTGTCAAGCCATTTGTACCGCACATGACGGATGCGGAGCTTTATCAAACAATGACTTCTGGTTTCGCAACAATTTCTGGCTCTATCTTGGCGACATATATCAGTTTGGGACTAAATGCTCAAGCACTTTTGACCTCATGCATCATGTCTATTCCGGCATCTCTTGCCACTGCTAAGCTTATTTGGCCCGAGACTGAAGAACCTCTGACAGCCAACCACGTCGTGGTCCCTGAAGATGCCACGGAAGAGGCTCATAATGTGCTTCATGCTTTCTCCAATGGTGCGTGGAGCGGTCTGCAGATTGCTTTTGCCGTTGGCACTAACATCCTCTGTATCATTGGCCTAGTTGCCATGATCAATGCCTTGTTAGGTTGGTTTGCGCATTTTTGGGGTATTCCTCATCTCAGCTTGGAGCAAATCATGGGGTACATCTTCTACCCTGTGGCTTTTCTGCTTGGTGTGAGCCGTAATGGCGACATTTACGCTGTGGCCAAACTGTTGGGTACCAAGATTATCCAGAACGAGTTTGTTGCCTACGACGCTTTGTTGAAGACTGAGCTCAGCAGTGAACGCAGCAGAATGCTTGCTACCTATGGATTGTGCGGATTCGCCAACCTTGGTTCGATGGCTATCCAGATTGGTGTGCTGGGCCAGATCGCGCCTATGCGCAAGGGCAAGATTGCGAAGATGTGTCTTTCATCACTGTTAGCTGGCGCTTTTACGACATTTAGTTCGGCTGCGGTAGCTGGCATGGTCATGGCCGATATGCACCGCTTCGTAGGGTAAGCAGTTCGAGCAGCTGCCCCGTTGATTGCATCCTTCGTGATGGCCGATATGAATCAACAAAGATGTTCAGCTTGTTGGCGGTTGGTTGCACGCTCTGTCGTGGCCGATATGAACCAACCCCAGAGGGCCCAACCTGGCTGGCTGGCTGGCCGTCTCCGCGTTTGACCAATTAAGGATACAGCCAGCAAGTTGAGGTGCATTCGTAATATGACTATATTAATTATATTGACAGTACATAATACACGCGTGGTCCGGTCGAACGCGAATATCTGCGCTCAATAAATATTAGGACTGAACTAGTGCTCGGTGCTCTCCAGCACTAGGACCTGCGTCGGGTAGAGCCGAGTTCAGCTGACACAAGTTAAACACAGAATATGGCTGCAACAATCCAGAGCATAGCATCCTTGGGCATGTCCTCAAATATGTTCGGCTTGCTCACAGGGCCTCTAAAGACAGTACGCACTCGCCGCGCACCACAGTAGTACCGAGTTTTACGGCCTCGCCTTCTCGGTCCTCATAGGCATCTTGCAGGACAACGTTGAGAAAGATGTCAAACCCTTTCAAAGTGCCAGCAATTTTGCGCGCGCCATTCAGCTGCAGACTGAGCCGCTTGTTCATATATTGACCAAGGTCTGGCCGAGGTGGCATCACGCAAAGAGGAAGAATGCGGAAAAGGTGAGCAGCGAGGTGGTCACCTTGAGCTGGGAGCATATTAGTACGAGCACGTCAGTCAGAGCGAGTGCGCGCGGCGTTCATTTGGTGCCTTGGGAGGGCGAGAGGGCAGAGGGATCGCAGTCTCACGCTAGCTACGTTGTCCACGTGGAAGCGCTAAATATCAAATCGGGCCGGATAAAGCCACACACCCGGCTACAAAAGCAATGAAGTTTTGGGCGCTAGCATCCGCTGTTTCTGGGGTGCTGTGTGATGACAGTCTATGGCGGCGGGCGTTTGAGGCGCAGCCTGACCCGGGAGTTCGGGACTTTGAAGGGAACGACTATTTTGTTGTAAGAATGGAGGATCCAACAGTTCTAGGAGCTCGGCTTGAAGAGCCAATGCCAATCCCGAACTATTGGCTGTTCAGCTCGCCAAAGGGTCATAAAAAACGCTCGCTACAGCATGTCGATGGGCGTGTCTACGACATGGAGCCACGCCGATTGCAAAAACGGCTTCCCGTGCCCCTAGATCACGGCGCCATTGGAGATTGCGGAACTGGTGATGGCCTTAATCATCCTACCGTCTCTTTACTGGACGCAGACATAGGACTTGTCGCTCGTGACGACTCACTTCAGGGTGTGATGTCGGAGTTCAATATTGCTGATCCAAAGTTCAAGGATCAGTGGCACTTGTTCAACCATGAAATCCCAGGTCACGACATGAATGTAATTGGCGCTTGGCGTAAGAACTATACTGGTGCCGGCGTTAATGTCGCCATTGTAGATGACGGCATCGACTACACACATCCTGACCTTGTCGACAGTTTTTTCAAGGAAGGCTCGTGGGACTACAATGACCATGAAAACATGCCAACGCCCAAGCTCCCTATCGATGGGCACGGAACAAGATGTGCCGGCGAAGTGGCCGCCGCACGTAATGATCGGTGCGGAGTAGGCATCGCTCCTAATGCCAAGGTGGCCGGCATTCGCATATTGTCTGGCGACCTCTTGCCAGCTGACGAAGCCCGTTCTCTTATTCACCGTCTGGATAAAAATCACATTTACTCATGCTCTTGGGGCCCGTCGGACAATGGCCTGGTGGCTGATGCTCCACCAGCAATTGTAAGACGTGCCATGCTTCATGGCATAGAGGAGGGCCGCGAGGGCAAAGGCGCCATATATGTCTTTGCCTCGGGAAATGGCTTTTCTAAGGGTGATAACTGTAACTATGATGGCTACACGAACTCTATTTACTCTATTACGATTGCTGCCATTGGAATCAATAATGAGCACCCGCATTACTCGGAGAGCTGCTCAGCGAACATGGCAGTGACTTATTCAAGCAACTTGCAGAAGAAGATCACAACTACAGATAAGATGATCGATAACGGTGGCAATTGCACGGACGCTCATACTGGCACATCTGCTGCCGCCCCCATTGCTGCTGGAGTGTTTGCCCTGGTGTTGGAAAAACGCCCGGAGCTCACGTGGCGTGATATGCAATATATCGTTCGTGATTCTGCCAAAACATTCGAGATCCAGGGTGCTAATGAGCAGTACAATTGGCAAAAGACTCATGACGGCAAATTTTATCATCCTGACTATGGATATGGCTTGCTCGACGCGGAGAAAATTGTTGATGCTGCCGAAAGATGGAAACTAGTGAAACCCCAAACTTGGTATTTTACTGATGTGAAGGAAGCGAATGAAACTATTGCTGGCGATGCCATCGAGTCAACAATCACTGTGACCGCTGAGCAATTGAAGGAAGCAAACTTCGAGCGGCTAGAGCACGTCAACGTGATTGTTAATGTAAAGCATGAGCATCGGGGCGTCCCAAGCTATTCTCTTGTTTCTCCTTCTGGATTTGAAGTCGAACTTGCTGCCTCTAGGAGGTATGACTTTTCAAGCGAAAAGCTTGATAACTGGAGCTTTACCAGCGTGGCCCACTGGGGCGAGGAGGCTGTAGGTGACTGGAAGCTGAAGATCATCGGAGACTCAGATACCACTGGCACCTTTGAAAATTGGAAACTCAGACTGTGGGGCGAGAGCATTGACTCCTCGAAGGCAAAGCGTTATAGCGATTCATGGGAAAAGTATGAAGAGCCCATTGATCTCGTCGAGGATCCTGTTGCTAGCTCCACTGTTGGTACAACAATTATACCGACGACAACTACAGATGCAGAGGAACCACAACAAACATCCGAGCCGGCTGCGTCGAGTAGTATTCAGGCCACTAGCAGTAGTCAGGCCCCAGCACCTTCCTCATCCAAGGCCGGAAATCCAGAGGATGGCGGTGGTCCGGACGGTAGTCAAGGTAGTGAAAACGGCGAGCAAAATGGCGAAAAGGGCAAGCCGACTGACCATGGGTTTTTCTACTATATTGGCGTTGGTGTCATAGGAACGGCCCTAGTGGCAGCGCTAATAGTACCGGTGGCTATTTGGTACCGCCGAAGCTCTCAGCCGAGAATCCCTATAGACGACGGAGACTTTTCGTTTGTTCCAAGTGATATCGAGCTTGAAGAAATAGGCGGAAGCGAGGACGACAGTTTTGGTCTGTCGGATGATGAGGCTAGTGCAGCTACCAGCCCGCGTGGCAATGGTAAGCAAGATGATAGCTCGCGACTTCTTGGCTAGCCTTGCCAATCTAGCATCTATTCTTCGATGTATATATTTATCTACTGCTCTTACTAGGCAGCCACGTATTTGACAATGGATAATAGAGAATCATGGAAAGGTGACTTCCTCTACTGATATTATAGAACGTAGAGTTCATTGCTCTCCTCGAGGTTGTAGTCAAAGGGTGATGTGGTGCTACGGCGCTTCAAATTCCCATCATCCTGGCACGTCACAGATTGTAAGATACGTTTCATCTTGTTACAATCGTTTACAAACTAGGAACTTTGAGGCTAAATAATGCTCTGTAATTGCCTGTCTTTAATACCTGCTGAAACTCTGACCCCCTAACTGCTCCCCTACCTCAGTACATTGTTGAGATCGCGGGCGCAGATTACGGACGCAGAATACGAGATCACGTGTCACTAGTTGGAGACGGGAAATGGCGCCAGAGACCGCGCGGCAGTTGCATACTAACATCGCGACCGTTGCGACCGTTACGGGTGATTGCGTGATGAAGTTCACGGAGACTGTAGAGCCACCCAGGCCCCAAGAGGAAGACTCACCAACCTTACGGCCAACACGAGGTACGTACCGGTCGGTTATTATCCCGAATAACAAAATCGCCCATATTAAGAAGCGCGATGGGGAACCACTCTGGCGGGCGGATATTCAGTATGATTTCTTGTCAATTCTGTTTGAAAATGGTGAAAAGGTATTCACTAACTCATATACTGAGAATGGTGGTCAGACCTTCGCGGATATCTACATTGATGCCATGGCCAGGTCGTCCAAGTGCTCGCGTATTCTAAGTGAGAAACTGTTGGGCGACCGCAAAGGTGGTCTTAGCATTGCGAAAGTTTGTCTGTTGGTCAATGTAGGGCGCATGAATACGACGCTTAACTTTTTCCCCGAGATGAAGGCTCAGCTCCGGACTTATCACCCAATACCGAGCTTGCAGAGCTGTTCAGGTCCGGATTACAAGCAGCTCCAGGACGCGCCACGCCTCAAATCGATATTAAAGGGCGCTTGCGAGGACAGGCCAGAACCCACGACACTCGATAACTTGTTGGCCGAAAGCAAGGTGCCGCCTACCAATCCAATTAATCTCCTTTTCTTGATGACTACGTATGCCAGTCGCATCGAGGAAATGTTCTTTCCTCGAGATATTCGCTACTATGACCTCTTTATGGAGTCTTCGCTGAGCTCGGAGTCCCGGGCACGCGTGTTTCTTTGGCTGCTGTGGACCTTTCTGGAAACAGACTTGTCCGCCGAGCAAGTGGAGAGAAACCCCTTCGGCAATGGCGGAGCCAAGATCCCCAGACTCGTGACATTAAGGGGAGACGAGGCCGAAAAAGAAAACGTAGACACCCCGAGCGAGATCACATTTGGTGCCCAGATGACACTGCAGCGCCTGACATACCTCGAAAATCACGAAAAGGAGCGCGATAATTCCAGGGACAAGCGCGCGAGAGAAGAATCCCCGTCGAAGCTCCCAGTTGACCGTCCGCACAAGAAAGCCCGGTTACTACTTCCAGCTACTGTAAACCGCTATTTTTCCAGGCCGACTATCCTCAGGGTACCCGAGGTTGTCACCACCAGGGACCGTCGCGAGCGAGCTGAATACCTCAAGCTTCTAAACGAAAAGCGGCAGCGGCGTTACCAGCGTAGAATGCAGCGGTCAAATGCTGTTCTTGACACTTGGGACGCGATCAAAGACATGGATCCCGTGTATGATTCAGACCATGAGTTCAAGGCCTACGGTCAACCCTCCGCTTCGTCGGCGGCGCATCAAGCGCTCAAAATTGTGGACGGCATTGGCGACTACGGGGAGTACGTCTCCAGTGTGTCTGCGGCTATTTCCCGGGCTTCCATCTACCTTGATCGTGTTACAAATCTTATTTAAATCAATAATTCTTAAATGCTTTACTCAGAAGTTCCTCGAGGTTCATGGCGATTTCGCAGTCATCCGGCGATAAGGGTCTTAATTTACGTGTATAGGAGGGGACACACGCGCTGGCACGTCCCATTGGTGGGGGCCAGCTGCAATGTTCAACCTAAGTCAGATTTTCATGTGGTACGTACAATCAGACCGCCTAGGACTTCGATGCTATAGATAATGACCACCAGCAGAAAAGCAGTGTCTTTTTCCCAGATTCAGTTTGGTTAAAGCCTTTGGTCCGAGCCTGGGTCCGGCTTCCCGCCCCGCCAGCTTTCCACTGTCGGCCACGTGAGGCCCCAAGTTGCATATCCCAGCAGCCGTACATGACCGGTAGGCAGCTTGTCCCCCAGCATGAGGTCGGCTTTCTGCACAGGGTAAGGCAGCGGCCCACGTGGTGCAGCTAACTGGTGCCTGCCATGTCCAGCGATTCAGCGTCCCCCACGAGTAGCCGCCCAATCCTGCTCATTCTTTCCAACCGCGAAGGAACTCCGCCTCGCGATGCTGTTTGGGGTCAAGCTGAACAATGAGGCATACGCGCCATGGAAGAAGTACTACATCAACTATGACCACCTGAAAAAATACCTCCATGAGGGCGTCATCTCCGAGGGCAAAGCCGATTGGACTGAGGACGACGAGTCCCGATTTGTCCAGGAACTCGACAAAGAGTTGGAGAAGGTCTATGGCTTTGAATCCGAGAAGTTTGCGGAGCTGAGCGACAAGCTCAGCAAAATTGAAAAGCGGATCGAAAGCCCTGCCGCAGGCTCGGTCAACCCCAAGGACCTGGAGCGCGACGTAGAGGAGGTACTGGAGGACGCCTCACAATTGGACCAGTTCAGGCGCCTGAACTATACGGGCTTCTCCAAAGTCGTCAAGAAGCATGACCGCCTGCATTCACAGTATCAAGTCCGCCCGCTGCTCCATGTGCGCTTGCAGACGCTGCCCTTTCACTCCGAGGACTACTCACCGCTCCTGTACCGCCTCTCCTCGATTTATAAGTTCCTGAGTGAGAACTTTGGCACTAATGCCGGTACCGCCAAGTCACAGATCGGCTCAATCTCGGAAAACCACTCAAGTGGCTACGTCACCCGCCAGTACTGGGTCCACCCAGAGAACCTCATGGAGGTCAAGACAAAAATTCTGCGGCGGTTGCCTGTCCTTGTCTACAACCGTGAAGATGACGGTGACGAGGAGATGGGCGCCGACCCGACTGTGACCTCATTGTACATGGATAACCCGGAATTCCTGCTTTACAAGTCCCAGCTAGAGAAGCGCGGCAAAGACGATGCGGCTACCTCACTTCGTTTCCGCTGGTATGGTCACCTATACGAAAAGCCAGAGATCGTGCTTGAGCAGCACAATGAGGATGATGGTCGTATCACTCGGATCACCCTCAAAGAAAAGACTATCAATGCTTTTTTGAAGGGCGACAAATCTATCATAGAGAAGCGTGTTGCCAAGATGAAGCAAAAGAACGTGCCGCAAGTTCAGGTCGAAGACTTTGAGTCGGCAGCCAACGAGCTGCAGACATACATTACTTCCAATGACATTCGCCCGGAATTTCGGACTATCTACAAGCGCTCGGCCTTCGAGATTCCTGGGGACGACCGCGTGCGAGTCATTCTCGACTCTGATATTCTTTTCGTCCGCGAGGACTCTCTGAACAAGAGCTATCCTATCCGCGACCCACTTCACTGGCATCGTGCAGATTTGGACCAGCCGAATGCCAATCTACAGGACGTGTTGAGGAAGAACGAGAGCGCCACTTTCCCTTACTCTGTTCTTGAGGTCCGACTGAAGCACCGCGAGGATACTCAACAGCTCAAAAAGCTGAACTGGGTTGAGGAGCTCATTTCGTCCAACCTGATCAAGGAGGTCCCTCATTTCTCCAAGTTCCTCCAGGGTACCGCCGTGCTTTATGGCGAGGAAGACAATTTGGATACTCTCCCCTTCTGGCTGAATGATATTCACGGGGATATTCGTGGCTCATCGTCAGAGACAGCTGCCCTCCATTCACGGCAACCGCGCGACCTGACGTCTCGTGGCCGACCAACGACGAGCACTGCCATTCTGGCTGGAGACGACGGTAGCGACGAGTCCGATGACTCTGGTTACGTCGCGCCCGCCTCCCAGGAAGCAGCTCCTGAGCCCAGAGGTGATGTTGGCTTCCCCACATGGACTAACTCGGGGCCTAAGCTTACCGAGGTTGACTCTGAGGATGAGGAAGTGCTGCTGCCCTCAGGGGTTGTCAAGCCCGCCTTATGGATTAAAAACCAGAGCGCGGTGAATGTCGAGGCAAAAGTATGGCTTGCAAACGAGCGTACGTTCAACAAGTGGCTAAACGTGACCGTTTTGCTTTCAGCTTTAACGTTTACTCTCTACCATTCGGTGGAGAGGTCCACCTCGCCGAAGATTGCCTCTGTGTGCGCGTACCTGCTGTTTGGTCTCACTCTTTTCACCGGCATCTGGGGGTATCTCCAGTACCTCCAACGCTTGAAAGCCATTCGTTCGCGCGAGGACGCTCACCTGGACAATCCCATTGGCCCCATTATCGTGGCTGTAGGCCTGCTGCTGGCGCTTGTTTTCAACTTTGCTGCGCAATTCTACGCTCGCCCGCACACGCCGCCGGTCCTCACGCCTAAACACTAATTCGGAATATGTTCTCTTCTTGAAATATTGCCCTAGTAATTCTTATTTCTATAAATTCGTGGCGTGCCTCGTTGCGCTGCACGCTGCCCTCTGTAAGTCTTGAACCTCTGTCCTCCGAAAAGGCCGTACGTCCGACCAGACCTGTTCCTTGCCCAGGTCTCGCGTGGGTGCCGCTCAGCTAGAACAGAATAGGGCCTGGCACACTACACTGCTTCGCACATTTGTCATCTGAAAAATATGGTCAAGGCCATAGCCAAGTACGGATTTAGGAGCGGGATTTTGCCGAAACCCAGGCAAATTGTACCCCGGATCAAAGCTACGTTCGAAGCGGAGGAAGATGCGAAGGTCGTGACGGGATACAGCGACCCCGCTATGGCCCCGAAGGGCACACATCCAGACCCGTCGCCAAAAAAGGTGCGCTCTGTTCGTGACAAGATCGCCCTCTCAGCAAAAGAGCCAGCGAGCCCCCGGGTACACACGACAGAACTGCAGCGGATGCGGTTCCAGCGCGCCGAAGTTCGCAGAAAGTACCTGGTCGAGGCACTGGAGACCGAGCAGGTGCTGGAGGAAAAGCGCGCCATGTCCCGCCAGACGCGGCACGACAGGGCTCGCGAGTTCCGTAAAGAGCTGGATGAACTTGAAGACTCTCCTGTTGCCACGCTCATGATGCCCACGGTCGAGGAGTCGCTGATTTCGGGGTCCATGATTGTTCCCAGGACGGAAGAGGAAAAGCATGTGCTTAAGCTCAAGCGCGAAGCCAATCGGAAACAAGTGCAGTTGAAGCAAGCAGAGCTGCGCAGTAGCAGTTTTTTGGAACTCTACCAGAGCACCAGAGACTTTATCCTTACGCCGGCGGAGTTGGACGCAGCGGTAGACAAGGCCTTTTCCAAGACAGAGACAGGCATCGCAACTGCAGAACAAAACCTGCTGTTCAAGGATCGCAATGTGGAGGAAACAATGATGCTGAGCGAGAGTCGCCGCAGGCAAGGAGAGCTTTCTAACACGCTTATGGGCGTCACCAGCAATAACGAGCCTGGTCTTGGAGAAGTTAGGGATGCCTTGGACGGCTCATGGCGGGCTATGCTCGCCAGTGAGGCCGCACAGGACGCCTCTTCAACTGTGGCGGAAGATGTATCCAAAGACTCGAATTCGCAATGATCTTCCTCCCCCTGCATCTGCTTTCAGCATATGTCTGCGTATCTATTATGTATATAGCCGATTCACTGCGATTTGCTCCTGTGGTCGACCTAACGCTTATGTCATGGGATCTTGTCTCATGCTGAGCCAGCTCTTGTCCTCCTGGTCGGTCCCTAGATTAGATGGCTTGGGCCCATCTGGATATAACAGTTGCGAAACAGCCCGTTCTCTATGATAGTGAGCGCATAGTTTATACTGTAGGGCAGGTGGGCCTTTATAAGGGAGAGCATAAGACGCAGAACTATGCGGAAGGCTGGGTGTACCTCACAACCGACCGCATATGCTATGTCGACAGTCGCCACCCAGAGGAGCACTCAATATATGCTTCGATTTCACAGATTTTATCGACGGAGCTGTCTGGGCGATTTATCACGTCAAGTCCCAAAATTTCGATTAACTTCGAATCTGTCAAGACAGATAGTCGTGAGCATATCAACCCGTGGATCTGCTCAATATGCTCCTTTCCTAACAAGTTCTCCAAAAGTTTTGTATTCGGTACCAGCTCCTTGCCGATTTGCGAGAATTGTGGCGTTCCGGCCTCCGAGGATGTTGTTAAAGCCGCTCTACGAGCAGCTTCCACCGAGTCCAAAGCACCAGCAGCTTCCGAGGAAGAATACATTGTATGCCCGGTTTGTACTTTTCACAACCACCCATATTTACGCATATGCGAAGTATGTGGAACAACACTCTCTGTGCGCTCAACTTCGGTGGACCTTGGTCCGGTGGTGAAGCTGAGCTTTCGAGCCGGTGGGAGTCGGGAATTCTTTAGCCATCTACAGTCGATTCTTAGGCGAAGAATCAACGGAACGGCCCCTGAGATTGATGAGACCCGTACATCTACTGCACCCGAAAGTTCCGTGGATGGGATTGAACATAGCGTAGCCCGATTCAAAATTGGCATTCATGGGCTGGAGCAAGCAAGTTCAAAGCGTCAGCTCGAGGGCCACAACGCTTTAGACGCTGCCTTCGCCGATGTGAATGCGATTGGATCTCAAGCTAGCGAACTTTTCAGAATGATTGAGGCCTACGGTCGCCGGAACCCTGAAGCAGTCAAGACTCTGGGTCTAGAAGGAGCCGTGGTTTCCAAAGATATGGTGAGCGATGAGAAAGCGTTCAGGCAGCAGATTTCTCGGCAGATCACGGAGTTTCTTGATACAAATAACGTCCTGAAAAACGAAGGCGGCGTTATTACTCTCTTTGACTTATACTCACTTTACAATAGGGCTCGTGGCACAGAGCTTGTGTCACCCGAGGACGTGAACGCAGCTATGGCTATGGCTGAGGAACTTGGTTTGCCTATTCATGTGCGCGAACTGCGCAGCGGTGTTCGCGTGGTAGAGACAAAGCTTTACAAGACCACGCAGATGCGTTTGGCTGAATGGGTTTCGAAGCTGGAGCCATGGAGGGCCGCTGCCGGTGTGAGCGCCATGGAAGCCAGTGCTAACTTTGGCTGGAGCGTGCCTATTGCACAAGAGGAGCTGGAGTTGGCTGAAGAGTCTGGGTCATTATGCCGCGATGAGCAGCCGAGCGGCACCAAGTTTTTCCAAAACCTTTTTACCAAGATCAAACCTGAGGCAGACTAGCTGCGCTCTTAAATATTGCTAGCACTTGATCTGGATTAGGCTTGCTCGGGACCATGGCCACAATATTTATTTGAAATGCTAAGTAGTACATGATACCTGGTGTGAGATGCTGTAATGTGCGAGATATGGGTCGTGATAGGTTTGGCAAATGCATGGAGAGTGGCTAGTTCATAACACCGGCGGCTCAAGGTTAGGAACCTGCTGGCTCATCATCGGACCAAGATTTAGGCCCGAAGGCACTTGAGCACGAGAAGGGGACGGCGGCGCCGAGGGCTGTTGGAAAGACTCACCAGTCTGAGCTCGCGAGCGCGTAGGGGAGCCGGACGGCGTGTGCAATGGCGAGATACCCGGTGTGTAGATAGGCGCTGGGGCGTGCCCTCCGCTAGGTAGGACGTTTGGTAACTCTCGAATGCGCTGAATAACATACTGGCGCTCATTCTTAAAGACATCATCTTCTTTACGATCCAATTCCTTCAGTCGCTCCAGCAGTTCCAAGAGCTTAGGCTTGTTACGAACCAAGATATCGTATATTTGCCGCGGTTTATCCGGGTTGGCAACAAACACCTTGAAAATTTGGAACGTTTCATAATGGATATTTTTCGACTTGTCACGCATAAGACGCATTACCATTTTCAGATTGTCTACGTTCCGGACGTATTCCTTCATATACTCGTGATTCCGGCGATGCCTCATGAGCTGGCTCTGCAGCCGCAGGGTCTGCCGCCGCATAACGTAGTTAGGCGCCATAATTGTGGCATTGATATTTCTCATGAAGTCATTGAGATGATTTTTCAGAAAACGAGCCGTCAAGTCTGGATACACCCTGAGGAATTCGCTGAATGTAAGGAAACAGTCAGTGGAGACCTCAAAAGGCTGCTCACGAAATATGTCAAAGAATGCCCAGAATTCTGGTAAATTGAGAATATGCTGTGTCAGGGCCTCGTGTTTGGCGCATTCGCGGAGCATGGCGCAAGCAGCACTATGGGTATCCGGCGCTCCGGCCGCACTAATTAGCATAACAAACACAGCGGAACGGGTCAGGAGGTAGTCAATGGTGGGTGAATGGGCGCCAATTTGACGGCGCAGAAGAAACGTGAATATCATGGTAATATCTCGGCGGCTATCAAAATCTAGAGCCTCCAGATTCCCAATGACATGAACCAATAAATCCGTCGAGTAGATCTCCTTGGCCAACGCAGAGATCTGGTCTGGATCAGGATCGCTATCTTGGTCGCCATAAGCAATGAGCTTAGCCTGGGAAATTAGTTTATAGATTTCTTCAAGTATCTGCGGTTAGTCGCCTGCCATGGTGTATGTGCGCGGAGTAGAGCGCTGGTTATCAGCAAGTCCATAACCCAGTCAATATGGCTCGAAGTACCTGGATTTATCTACAGGCGGCCATGAATATATAGTTGTTCACAGCCCCTTGTGACATTCAGTTCAGAATAAATACTAGTTCTGAACTCGTGGTTAACTTACCTTTTGGTCCGACGCCGCATCCTGACGCAGAATTAGCTCGTTGAGAGCGTACACCACCTCTTGAGGCGTCTTTGGCTTATTCCGTGTGAATAAAAAAGACATTTGCCCACGTTTCGATAGCGGTGGTGCAGCAACAGTTTATGTTGATCTAGCTTGTTAATGTAGATGGAGCCATAGAGGGCGCCGCCGACCTTAGTAAACAACACCAGGGCTAGGTAACAATCGTGGTTAAGCAGGTTTGAGGGTAGGGAGCACTGGTTTTGCCTGGTATCAGGCGGTTGCGGGCTAGAAATGGGATGGATCACAATAGAAGTTTTACTGTTGGTTTACTATTTGGCTATATCATGTTGCCTGTATTAGGTTTTCCTCTTTTGTGATAGTCTGCTACGGCTCGCTGGATTCCACCCCTACAGGCCATCTGCCAAAGGCACATGATGGGATGGGACTGGCTGAACGCTGGGCGGCCAGCTCAGCCAAGCGTTCTGCCCTTGCCCACGATCCTGTCCTCCATCGGCAGCTGGACTACTTCCCCATGCAAGAATGCGGCCCAATATGGCCAGTGGGTGGGTCCACCAAATCCACTGGAGTCAGGGCCCGACGGCATGGCACGAGCGAGACCAAAACTATGGGCACCAGCTCGCCGGTTCGTGAGACTTCAGTTCCGAGAATTTGAATTTATTCAATTTATGCTGAAACAGCGATAACAGGAGACTGTGTTTGAAGACTGATTCCTGGTGAACGTACATGCTGAACTTGTATTTTTGGGTCTACTATCATTACGGTGTGATATGATCCGCGTAATTCAAAATGCGCGGCAGTGCCTTTCACACGTCAAATGCTTATCTGAATAGAGAGCTTAGACTGATTCCCCCTTTTAGCCCAAAAAAACTAAAGAAAAAAAGTCGGTTTGCAAGCAACAGCCTGTAGGGGCGCCTAGCGTCACAATCTGCACGATGCGCAGCAGACTCATAATTAGAGCGCAGAACTAGCATGATGAGCGGCTGTGGTAGGCGCGAGCTGCGGATATGGGCCGCCAGGCTGCATGAGGATCTGTAGCTATTCTGGGTGGCAGCACTGGGATAACCACTAGATGATGGTTACCAAGATTTCAAGGATTTGGCTAGGTCTTTAGCGTTCCGCAGGGACCGGTAGGGCCCTTGCACCCCGGCAGCGGAGGTCGCTCGGACTCTGCTCCAGTCTGCAGGGTCAGCTCCCAACATGTGGCCCTTGTTCGACATCGAGATTAGGGGACGTGTGCAGCTGCAGGATGGACAAGAGGACAAGGAGGGAGGCACAACATAGAGTGCCTGTATCGAGAGCATCAGCAAAAAAGCATTAATGCCCTCAATGAGTTTATCGTGCCCGGAGCTCTAAAGAAGGCCTGCGCCTCTCGTTTTCTCCACTATGGGTTGTCAATGCTCCGGGGCTCTTTTCGGCCCCGGTCGTATGCAATCATATGCAGCTTGTCCTGCAGGGGCCTACGCTCTCTGCAGACTCTCTGTCAGCTCGTAGAGTGAGCCCACAGCTGGCTATCGCAGGGCTTGACCCCGACGTTCTACCCGACCTACAAGGCCCACACTTGGACATCCGCCCGTTAGAGCAGCTTGCATCTCCAAAATCTAGTTGCGGGCAGAGCTAGAATGCCGTTCGGACTCAGCCGGCTGTTCAGCCGCAAGCCGGCCCCCAGCATTTTGACCACAACGACAACGAATACCCACTGGAACGAGGAAACCAAAACTTACCAGCACCGGGCCGACGTGCCCATGCCGGCGACTTTCGAAGAGCTGTCTACGAACCCGGATCTTATAGCCTTGACCATTTTCCATAGCATGCCGTACACCACGGATGTCCAGCGCACGGCAGCGTGGATGGCCGAGGACTTGCCGGAACGGCAACTGGTTTTGGCCGAGTACCTCAAGCTGTTCAACTGGGATGGTGAAAGCATTGTGACCGCCTTCCGGGCCCTGTGTTCGCGCATCCAACTCAAGGGCGAGTCGCAGCATCTCGATCGGATTGTCGACGCCTTTGCGACCCGCTGGCTGGCCTCGAATCCGAATCACAAATTCATTTCCCATGGCGTGGTGTACACCGTGGCCTACTCCATTTTGCTACTCAACACAGATTTGCACACTAATGTTGAGGGCAACAAGGCCAAGATGACCCAGAAGCAGTACGTGAGGTACGTTCAAGAGTCGCTCAATAAGATGTTCGCGACCGAAAAGCCGACATTTGCTAAAGTGTCTGACTATGGTGCGTATCTGGAGTCCGAAAACCCCTCAATTGACAGCTTGGTTAACGACAAGCGCGACTATGCGCGAAGCGAATGGTTCACCTGTCTTGGTGGCGTCCTCAAATTGTACTACAAGTCTATTGCCCGCGAGCCCTTGCTCCTGCCTGATGGTGTGCCCTCTTTGCGCAGCCAAACCATGGCCGATGGTGTTGCTGGAGGCGCTGGCGGAGCCGCTGTGCAGCAGACTCGTGTTTCAAGCGACGGTCGCAAGTATCCATCGCGCAAGAGCATCTCTCGCCGGGGCAGTATGGTAGATGTCAACAGTGACTCGGAAGTTACAAGTCTGTCAGGCAGACACCCGTCACTGACATCTCAGCCGGAGCACGAGGAGATTGATGGTTTTACTGATCAGGAAGGTCTGGACAAACTTCGGCTTTTGGGTCCACCCTGGGCGAAAGAGGGCCCGCTCAAGTTCCAACACTTTCAAAATCTTAGCTCAGGGATGAAAAAGCAGCATAAACAAGAGTGGATTGATTTGTTTGCTGTTGCCGAACGCGGGCAGCTGCGGCTGTACCGTCTGCGTCCTCATACTGCCAATGGCAAGGCCCGCGGCGGTAATACGCGCAAAGAGGAGATAGTGGGTGACGGAAACTGGCTAAATCGGGCTCAGCTGGTTCACAACTTTATCCTCACGCATGCGCTGGCGCAACAGGCTGACCAGGGAGAAAACCTGGGTGAGTGGTCGCTTATGCTGAGCGATGGACGTCTTTTGCGCTTCAAGACTGGGACACCAGAGATTGCTGATGAGTATGTCTTCACGTGCAATTACTGGGCCGCTCGTCTTTCAAAGCCTCCGCAGGTTGAGATGATATCCAGCACTGAGTATGGCTGGGGGCGTCCCATGGAGCTAGTTAAGAACGTCCCTACCCTTCCACCAATTTCTCAGGGGTCCAACAGTGAGACTATCGTGATCCAGGATGAAAAGATTCACGTCTATAGCTGGAAAAAGCAGCCAGATACCGAACTCCACTCGAGCTTGACTGCAAAGGAGCAACTTGACTATCTGGGCGAGTATGTTAAGAACGTGGACGACGAGCTTGAATTGCACAGTGCTGTTTTGGGAGACATGCTGCGCGTGTTTAACCCCAAGTTTCCCGTGAGTTCGCGTGCTCACACTAACTGGGAAGCTCGCTCTCAGTACCTGCTGCGTCAAACAGCCCAGTATACCACATACTGCAACGCGCTAGCACGGTCGCTAAAGGAACAAGCCGAGCGCGATGACGCTACGGCTGCAGCATTGGGCGATGCTGCCCCCGCAGATGTGGGTGTATTCCCACCGAAGGATACGGTTGCGACCCCAGAGCTGCCTACAAGCCAGCTGACGGCCGTTTCCACCCCGCCGACAGCGGGAAGGCCTGGTGCCAGCGCCCCTGCCGAAATTAGCCCGCCATCTAGTAGCGGGGGCGATGGAGTGGACGGAGCGGCCGCTGTCAAGGCATCACCACCTAGTACTCCAAGCAAAGCGTCGTCCCGCCGGAGCCCAGCTCCTGTCGTAACGCCTCGCTCGCCTTCGCGCAGCCTGAAAAGCAACCTAGCCAACCTGATATCGTCGCCGTGAGTGGACGCACGCGGCTGGACCCTCTCACGCATATCTAATTTCAACTTCTATTTTCACCTGATATAGATTACACTGATTTCTTACATGTTTTCTACGTCATTATACATAGATATGCGGCGGATCAACTCAGGCAGACTCCTCTTCGACATAGCGGCTGAATGGGTGTTCTTCGATACCGTACTGGATGTCCCAGATCCACTTGGATACGGTCTCGGTAACTGGGCCGAGCTCCTTGCCCTCGGGCAGTGGAATCGAGATAGGCTGCCCGTGATAGTTGATCTCCTTAACAGGCGAGACAACAGCAGCAGTACCAGCTCCAAACACTTCCAGGAGCTCGCCCTTCTTGGCGCGATCCTGAACCTCCTGGATTTTTACCTTGCGCTCAGTCACCTGCCACTCCTTGGGATCCAAGCGTTCGCGAGCCAGTTCCAAAATAGACAAGCGAGTAATCCCTTCCAAAATAGTGCCATCCAGCGGATGCGTCGTCAGCTCTTTGGTGCCATCCGAGTTCTGGAACACTAGGAACAGGTTCATGGTACCGACCTCGGTAACATAATCGTTGAAGAGCCAGAGGTTTTGCTGGAGACCGCGCTTGGCAGCCTCAATCTGGGGGAGCACGCATGGGGCATAGTTGGCACCGAGCTTTTTGTTGCCCACACCGCCGGGCCACGCGCGAACGGCAGAGTCGGTGGCCTCGAGGCGCACGGCCTTGAAACCGGAACTGTAGTAAGGGCCCACAGGGCTAGTGATCACATAGAACAGTGCCCTCTCCGGCGGAGCCACACCCAGCGTGTTTTGAGTGCCAATCATGGTAGGGCGAATGTACAGCGAGTAGCCCTTGCCATGGGGGACCATATCCTGGTCCACAGACACCAGCTTGGTCATAAGTTTAACAGCCTCCTCAGAGTCGAAGTTGGGCAGGGCAATGCGCTCGCTTGATGCGTTGAGGCGGGCCATGTTGCGATCAGGCCGGAAAATACGCAGCTTGCCGTTGACGTCGCGGAATGCCTTGAGACCCTCGAAGGCGGTAAAGGCATAGTGCAGAACACACGCCGAGGGATCCATCTCAAAGGGGCCGTAGGGCTTGATTTCGGGCGTGCCCCAGCCATCTTTAGCCGTCCACTCGACAGTGAGCATGTGGTTGGACAGCGTTTTACCAAACACAAGGTCCTCGTTCGGCGGCAGAGGCTTGGGATTCGTGTTGCGGGTGATTTTCAGCTTGGAGGCATCCAGCTCCGCGAGTTTTGGAGCAGTGCTCAAAAACCGGCGCAAAGATTTCGCAAACATGACCAAAGCGCGAACTATATGTAACAGATCAAGATCGTGCACCACTGCTTGGGATTTTCAGGGCGCCGCCGACTACCGTGTGGGTGTGGGTGTGGGTGAGTCAGATGGTGACCGATTGGAGAATGAGCCAAGGCTTGGCCGGCCGGCTCGCAGGGATGATAACGGGAGGGTATGGGGAGCCGCAGGTCTCAACGATGAGCAGTAAGGAAAACATAAGAGTCGTATTGATTGTAGCCTAAACTGAAGCAATAGTTCGTGGGGTTTCCTAATATGGCATACCAATTTGCCTCTCTTCTTCAGCCATTGACTGCGACGGTCACAGGGCTAACCAAACGCAGGCTTTGACTCCAGGCTACAAACGAGCGCATGTAGCTGCAGGAAAACTGGGGGTGCATTGAAACAGCGCAGCTCCGGCCCAAAGTGCCACTCACATCACGATGCTTGGCATAGGCGCAGCGCGTATTGGGCTATATGGCTAATGACTTGTGCACATCGGTGTACGTGCTCCCCAACTGATTGTCATCTCGCTGCCAAAAAGTAGTACTATCTCTCGGTTGGACTCGAAAACAAGCGTGCCCCAGGTCTGACTTGGCACACGTTGGCGCGGTAGCACTCCAGCACAATCCTTGATCCTTGGGAGTGCTAGCATCCTCCTGGGCTGTGAAGTTGCTGTTAGGTCACTGTATGACCTGGCAGTAGAAATATTCTGATTGAAATTTGTGTCGAAGGCACACGCAGGTCCAAGAGTCCTTCCCGTACCATCCTCAGCGATGTCACGTGCCTGATTCTTATTGTGTTGGATCAGCCTGCGCCTTTAACCCCCCACAAGGGCCCTGACATAACCCGGCCCAGCGTGGCTAGCCACTCTCCGCCTTACCGCACACCTATCTCCCCCACACTTGCCGCGGCAATGCCCTCACACTACACTGATGAGGACCCGCCTAGACGAAGCAGCAGCATGTCGTCGTCGTCTCGTCGGAGCGGTGACGGCCGCGCTGGTGCGAGTGGGCCCACCTACATTGACCGATTCCGGGTCGATGCGCCGTACAACGCCCCCGTGCTGCGCAACGCTGGGCAACCCTCCATCGGCGGCCTACTAAATTTGATTGATCGTGCAGTAGATCCGACTCTCCGCGAACCTAACTTGTCGCTCAATCTACAAATCGCCGACGTTATCAACGAGAAAAAGGGGAGCGCGCCTCGCGAAGCAGCCACTGCTATCGTCAAGCACATCAACTCGCGCAATCCTCATGTGGCTATCCTAGCGGTCTCAGTGTTGGATGTGTGCGTGAAGAACTGTGGCTATCCGTTTCACTTACAGATTTCTCGCAAAGATTTCCTCAACAATCTCGTTAAGCGCTTCCCTGAACGCCCACCCTTGCACTACTCGCGCGTCCAACTTCTCATTCTCGAGTGCATAGAGGAATGGCGCGAGACCATTGCCCGCACGTCAAAATATCGTGATGACCTCGGCTACATTCGTGACATGCATCGGCTCCTCAGCCATAAAGGATACATGTTTCCCGAGGTCAACCGCGACGATGCGGCTGTGCTCAATGCTCCCGAGACCCTTATGTCTGCAGCAGAGCTTGAGAAGGAAGACCGTGAGGCCCAGAGCGCAAAACTCCAAGAACTTATTCGCAGTGGCACACCTCAGGATCTGCGGGAGGCAAACCACCTCATGTCGGTCATGGCAGGTTTCCGGGAGACTAAGGTGGACTATAATGCTAAGGTTGCCAAGGAACTCGATAAGCTACGTCGCAAGGGTGAGATTTTGGAAGAAATGCTCAACAATTTAAACCCGGACGAGCCAATCGCGAACGATGATGTTTTCAGTGAGCTTGTATCATCCCTTCGCAATGCCCAGCCCAAGATTGAAAAGATTGTCCAGGATGAGTCGGGTGCAGACAATGATGACGAAGAGGGCCTCCAGCGAGTGATTGCAGTCGGTGACTATATCAATGCTTTGATTGCCAAGTACGATCTTGTTTCCCGAGGTGACCACGATGGCGCCAAGAATGTCCAAGTGACCTCTTTGGCTAGTGGTCGCAAGATTGATACTAGCCGTCAAGCTGTCATTGATTCACTCATCGATATTGATGATTCCCCGCCCTCTGGATCTCAAGAAGCAAGTTCAAACGATCTGCTGGGTTTGGATTTCGGTGGGTTGCAATTGGGAGGTGGTGGAAGCGGAGCATCATCGAGCCCGGCTCCTTCGCAGCCTACTGGTTCCAATTCTGGTCTTATTGACTTTTTTGGCAGCAGTTCAGACACATCATCAACAACTGTCCAAGCTTCTTTACCAGCGGCCTCCAGCAAAGCACTGCCTGCTGCTCGAGATGCTGACTTTTTCGGCGATCTTACGTCTTCCAGCGCTGAGGCCGTCGTAACGTCCCCGAATCAGGCTTCAGTGGCGTCAAAGATCGTGGCAATCGTACAAAATGACCAAATAAAACTTGATTTTGAAGTCAAAAAGACCGGTGGAACTACTCACATTGTTGCTAAGTTTTCCAATCCTACGGAAAAGAAAGTAACGAATCTTAAACTTGAGCTGGCACCCGCCAAGAGCAGAACTATGCGGATCAACCCGCCCTCCTCCACATCTATAGAACCCAGGACAGATGACGGAATCACACAATCTGCTTCGGTTGCTGGCGCTGAACCAGTCAAGTTGCGCTGGCGCATCTCATTCAAGCTTGGTCTTAGCGATGTTAACTTTGATGGCGTGGCTAAGGATATTTAACGAGGTGTCGTGATTGTAAGGTGTATTCAAGGCGTCGCTTAGGTGTAGGTGATCGAGTAGTTTATATTCTTTACGTGAGAATAACATAAATATATGGTCCAGCTCAAGGCTGGCTGAGCTGAGGCGAACCATTCCCGGGCGTGGTCGCGCGGCTCCCCGGCAGGCTAGACAGCGAGTCCTGCTGCTGTTGCTGCTGCTGCTGCTGTTGTGCCTGTTGCTGCTGCTGCTGTTGCTTGTGCTGCTGCTGCAGACGCTGCTGGGCGCGAATTTGCTGGAGCTGTTGTTGCTGGTGGCTGGGGGGCTGCTGTGCTTGCATTTGCCCTTGACGTTGAAGTTGGCTCACGCGCGCAGCTTGAGCCTGCAACGCACTAGACTGTTGCATAGCTCGAGCTCTGCTCTGCTGGATGAAACGCTGGATGTGTTGATTGGCTTGTCTCTCCACCTGCTCGGCCGTTAAATTTGGATGCTTGCGCCGGATTTGAGCCATCAGGTTCAGCACCTGCTCGCGGCTGATAGGTTGAGGAGCCCTCTGGGGCGCTCTCTGCCCCTGTTGGCCCATCGCCGGAGAGTTTGACACCGGTGGTCCAGCACCGGGTGTACGTCCGGAAGTAAATGCCTCTGAAATGGTGGGCTCCCCGGGCTTGGCCTGAACCTGACCACTGTGCCCCATCTGGCGTGCCTGTGGAAGCTGGGGGCCCTGCTGGCCCTGTTGCTGTTGCTGTTGCTGTTGCTGCTGATGCTGCCGTTGTTGCTGCTGTTGCATAGCTTGTCTTCTCTTTTGAAGGATCAATTGCTGTATCTGCTCCTGAGTCAACTGGGTGTTGCCAGCAGCCGCAGCGGCTGCGGCTGCCACGGATGAAGGTAATGGCAGACCAGCAATAGACCCAGTCAAAAGTTGCTGAGTGCGGGCATCTGCGTTCGTAGGAGGATTTGCTTGGCCGGGGTCCGACGACGGCTCGCGGGGAGCTCCAGGCAGTCTCGTTGGTAGACCGGCAGGCGGCGAACCCGAAGTTGGCCTTCCAAGCCGTGCAGCATTAGCCTGAGCACGTGCTGTACGCTGTTGCAGAGCATATGATTCCGCGACAGCCTTCTCGCGCTCGAATTTCATACGCGATAGGTCAGCCACAGAGGGCACATTCCTAGACTGCCCGCTCGACTGACTACTCTCGATGGCAGCTTGCCTACGCATGGGGTTGCCCTTGGGCTGATTTTCTCGCTTACGCTTCATTTTGCGAATGCTGTCAAGCATACTGGCCCAGCGTAGGCGTTTATGGCCGCGCTGCAAATTGTCTGCGCTTACGCCAACAGGAGCTAGTCGCCTCTTAGTCCCTGCCTGAGATTTGGCAGAAGTGTCCAACCAAATACGAGCTTGCTCAGCATATCTACCCTTTAAATCTTTGAGCTCGAAGGTTGGGGTCAATTGTAGCCATCTCTCAAAACACTGCCAAGGTGTTCTGCGTTCGACATTAGCAGTATATCCACCCGTAGGCGAGGCCGCCATATAAGATGATACCAAGTCCCAATTGTAGGTTAGTTCTTTGGCCAGCTTGACTAACTTTTGATCGTCTCGAGGAAGCCAGATAGATACTGCTCTGTAGCTCATGTAGTGCACATCAGGAGGGCGAGGTGCACGGACTTCATAATCATGGTGGTGTGCCCGCATAAAGACCTTGCCATGAGCGCTAGAAACAGCAGATTTCTTGGGATCTGCCACAGCAAACTCATCAGGTAGCGACTTGGGTTTTTCCACCACAACTCTTCGCCAGCCACGGGTAGCGTCTGGTGCTGCTAAGAACTTTGTCAAAGACGTAATGCTCAGACTATCAAACTCATTAATGTATTGAGTCTTTTTCAAAGCCGGAAGTTCGTGTAAATTGGAAAAAAGCTCACTTGAAACACTGTTCAGTTCTTCTGCAGAAATAATATTCGGCACAATTTTGTCAAAAGCATCCGTGTCATTGGCAATGAATGGAATAAGCGATGAGAACGACCTTTGCTGCGGCAACTGAGGTTTCTGATGTTCTTCATTATGCAGCAAGCTAACATCTTGAGGATTGACCGTCTGGGGACCATAGTCTGACGGACCAGATTCCAGTACTGAGGTGGCATCGAACACATTGGAATGGCCGTGCACAAATGGTGAATCTATTTCCATTTGATCGGTATTATCAACGTCGTCAATGGGTCTCACCTCCGCGTCGGTATCACGCTGACTTGTAGTTGTGGTAGAACTTGCCGGGTGGGGTTCATCGGTGACTCTGGTCAGCTCCCCGCCGTTACTAAACCAATCCAAAATGGCTCGCGACAATTCGTACGCGATCGCGATTTTGAGACGTCGCCCCTGAGTGTAGTTCGATTGCATCCAGCGCATCTCATCAATGACATAGTCGTGCTGTACCTTCTCACGAGGGGGTGGTCTAAATTTCGCTCGTTGTCTCAAGCTCCATTTTTCATTTCGCTTAAGCTCCTCAATGCGAGAATATGCAACAGCCAGCTTGCCTTCAAGCAGGGATAGCTTGTAGTGGTCGGTAGACAATGTCTTGTGCGACGAGGGTAACAGCTTCGAAGTAGGCATTGACTGAATGGTGAAATAGAGGTCTGCCAGCGACCTCCTGCTCTGCGGCGGTTCTGGAACTCTGTCGGGCATGATGTAGGTGAGAAAGCTATTCTCTTCTCCCGAAATGTTGATAATCCGAGGATTGAGCTCCATGGGGTTGAGGCCAGCGTTACTTTCTGCAATCCTCCGAGCTCTGGAGTCCAAAAATTCCTGCGAGAACGCTTTCGGCTCGTCAGAAGCTTTAGCCTGAGCTTCTGCCCGGTCCTGTGGTAACAAGCTCGCCTCCCCGATACTTTGAGCACCTGATTCCAATTCTCCGTCATTAACTGCAACAGTTTCTTTTCTCCCGCTTGCAGTTGACTCGGTCTTAGCGGTCCTTGAGTGTTGTTCTTGCGGACTTTGGCTGTTCGACGCTTCATCTTTAGACTTTGCAGTTGCCTTCTCCTGTTCCTCGCTCGGAGATTTACTTGTCTGAGGCTCACCTTCCTCAATCCCAGGTTTGTGAAGATCCTCTTCGCCATCATCATGAGACTCGGCACGAGAGCCTTGGCGCGTGGGGGCAGAGCTCGGGTCCTCACGCGCAGGTTCCAGCTTGCTCTCAGGGATTCCTGAGAAATCGACATACTCCTGCGCATCTTTAGGCAGATCATTAATATCTGGACGCGTGTTTTGCCGAGATTTAGCAATGAATTCTCGGATATCTGTAATTAGACCTGGAATCTCGGTTGCACTCGGCGGCCGCGTAGCAAATGATGCCACAGCAAAGATACGCGCCAGAACCTCACTTCTTGCAACATCTGGATCCTGAGAAAGTCCGTTAACACTCATTCCAGGTGCCTATCTTGCGCGAACGGGCCCTTATGCCGAAATGGTCCGATGGCGCCGAAGTTTTCCAGCCAGTACAGTCAGCACCCCACTGTCATGTGATCAACTGTGCGGCCAATACATGTGTCTTGTCCAGACCTGCAAGATTAGTTAGGTCCAAGGGCGCCACGAAAGAAACCCCTCTGATGCTCGCGAATGACGATTACATGCAGCAACTCGTCATGAACAATGGCTGGTAAGTGTGGCATCTTATTAGGTAGCCCCTTACTGATGGCTGGTCGTGCTCAACAGTATGTACACGCTACTTCTCAAGTGGTTTTGCAATGACCCTACTTCTCAAGTGGTTTTGCAATGAAGTTGATAGAGTTAAATGCCTTGTTTCATTTGTATATGCTCCTATTGACTTGCTTCACGCTTTTCTGACTCGGGGTCGTGCCACCCGTGTTCGGGTCTAGACCGTGACCTCGGGTATGCATCTGGGCCCATCCCCTTGCATATTTCAATGCAGTGTAGCTACCACTCATATTGCTAGTACAGAAGTGATGAGAAGCAAACTTCCATAGCCGTTAAGGATGATATCTATCTAATATAATGTCAAATCACACTTATAGATTCCAAGAATGCGGGCTCAAGGGGATTCCATGTGGACATACAGGAGAACAAAGGAGATAATGAGAAACTGGGATCTCTGTAAGAAGCCGAGATCTGTGGGTCCAACATGCATACTGGCAGGAGGAATCAGCGGATATATAAACTTAGCAGGGAGAAGCCCATTGACTATTTCCTAATTGGTAACCTTGGCTGCGTCGATGAAGTTTGCGTTCTCTGCCGCACTTTTGGTCCTTACCAACCAGGCGTCTGGTGAGGTGCTAACATTGACACGGGCAATTACCACCACGATCGACGGCTGGCGAGTGGTATTTACAGATATATGCCCGTCTACTATTCCTGATCAAATCTCGCTGACATCAAAAAGTGCCAGCAATCCCGCCACGAGCCCACTAGAGACCACAACTCTGCTCTCTAGTCCTGCTGTTGTGACCACATCTTCCAGCTCTACTCCGCCTTCTTTCGAATCATCTTCACCTTTTATCTCAACAATATTGACCTTTTCAACTAGTTGGTCCAGTTCTATTCAGGAGTCTTCTTTGCCATCCAAGACTTTGCCCCCATTTGTGCCGTCAGTCACGCAGACGACCGAGGGCACCTATTCAACCCAAAGCTCCACTTCACTAGTATACCTGCATACTAAATCTCCGGTTGCCTACAGTTCCTACTCTCCTTCCACTACTCCTAAACAAGTCGTCAAGTCTTCGAGTGAGACTTCAACTCCCTTTCCTTCGTTACCACCCTCCTCTGTGCCCCCTTCTATCCCCTGTTCTACATCCACCACTACTATCTCTTCTACTTCCCCTGTTACCTCCTCTATTCGTCTATCTACCGTGTTTTCCTCTGCGTCTGCTTCAACTTCTCGTTCCTTGCTAACATCCTTTTCCTCCTCTACTTTTTCTTTGCTGACCTCGTCTTCCTCAATTCTTTCTTCCTCTGCCTCTTCAATTTCTCTCCCTTTGGCGTCTTCTTCCTGGACATCATCTTGTTCGTCCACCTTTCCAATTTTGACCTCCCTCACTGCTGTTTCTTCTCCTATCTTCCTTCCAACTTTTCCAGGGCCTGCAAGTTCGTATACTTTTGGCATGAAAACCCCTGCAAATCAATCATCACCGTGCTCCGGGGCTTCCAGTGCAACTGAAATCAGCTCGCCATCTTCTGTCAACTCGGCAGATTCTTCTATACCAGCAATCCACAATACCACTGTTTCGCATGCTGTACTTGGCTCCACGGTAGCTCCAACTACCAAGCTCGCCACTACTTTACTCCCTCATACTAGCAGTCAAACGCCGTTGCTTCCAGTACTTCCTAGTCGAGGTCAGGAGCGTCCAGCAAGTTCTACGAGTACTTCGCAGCAAGAGATCTCACAGAGCCCCAGATTACAATTCTCAGCCCGAACAACTACTCTGAGCCTCAAAGTCACGATATCTGAGCCATGTTTGGAGTCAGGATGCGTATCTGCAGAGAAGCGGTCAAGTCCTGAGCTCTCAGCTTCAACCACCACACTGACACCTACCACCACCAATGCCAAAGTAAGCCAGCCATCATTGTCATTTGCGCTTGCTAGCGTTGCCACCCCTAGCACCAAAGCGCTAGTACAGACGAAAGATAACACAGTTTCTACGGTGTTGACAGATGCTGCTTCGACGAGCACGGTTAATGCCACCAATACCGCGCCCAGCCCCGCTGCAAACTCGACTAGGGCCGACTCTACGCCTCCTTCTACTCCCTATATAACCTCAATGAGCAATTCAACTTGGTCAACTATGACAGTTGTGACAACCTTTGGTGACCAAACTCTTACGATGTACCGGACGGTGGTGCAGACCAACACGACAAACTTTCAGGAAACGTCTAACGAATCGGGCGCTGAGTCCTGGACAAGCAGGACAAGCTACGCTCAGCCTCCACTAGGGTCTGCTGGGGGAACTTTACCCATCGCTAGCCTTGTAAACGGTGCAGTCGCTGGAATTAGTGTTCCGACTTTGATAAAGACGCTTGCTGCACTTGGAGCCATCATTCTATTGTGATAGTTGCGACGTTGGTGCACGTTGATAGTTCTGATCAATTGCTATAATCTTCACATATACCATGAAATACAGACTCTTTGGCGAATAGCATTAATTGCAGATGGGGCCACGTCTTATGCCGTAGCTCAGGCCGCCACTACTCGACATTATTGTCAGCCGTCTATGGCCGATGATGCTGGAACATGCAGTCATGACCCTAACCCGCAATGAACGACGGAGTACTGGTAGTATAAAGGCTGATCAGCGGAGCTGCATTTTGTTTTCGGCGGATCATGAAGGTGCCTATCAATCAATTCCTGCATGAGCTGCGTATGCGTTACAAGACGGGAAAGTCACTCAAGGTGGTCTTTTTGTCAATAGGGAACCCAGAGCCGAAATTTGCAGGTACCCGGCACAACGCAGGCCACCGAGTTTTGCAGGCGGTCCAGGCCCAGCTCGGAGGACTAGACAGAGAAAGCTTTCTTTCAGGAGTCAACATCGGGCCTCTTAGTCTGAGCAACAACGTATATTTTGGACAGAGTACTGAGTACATGAACCTAAGTGGAAAAGCTGTCCAAGGCGTGCTGCGAAGTGTTCAGGGCGATAATGTGCAAATTATCATTGTCCACGATGATATGAGCTTGGAAGTTGGCGAAGTCAAATTCAAAATGCCCTCTAAGACGTTTGGTGCGCACAACGGGCTGAAGGACATCGCGAGGCTTGGCGAGTTTCCTCGACTTCGCGTGGGTATCGGCGCACCAATTGCTATGGACAGCAAGTACGTTACAAAGCACGTTTTGGGCAAGTTTACGGTTAATCAACGAGAAGCAATGGATACGCAAGCGACCGATCAGGTGCGGACAATTGTGGACAGCGTGGTGGATGTGTTTCATCCAAGGCTGAGGGCCACCTTGTAAGAAAATGACGTTGCATAGTACGCTGCATCGTTTTGCATAATAGTAGCATGTGGGTATCACAATAATAGCCCAATAGTAGCATAATAGTATTTATTTAACTGAAGGTGCTTTCTGGAATCATATGCCGCAGCAGTGCCTCAATCCCGAGGCCCACCGTCCAGGGCTGGATGTATTGGACCCCCAAGGCTTGTTCCAGGAGAGGTCCGACCACCCTAACCTTGTCACAAGTTGGAATACTCACAGGCTCGTGCTGCCAGTTGACCACACGCCCCTTGCGACGCATTGGCGGGTTAATGAAATGACAGATATCAAGCTGTCGGTGACCACGCACCGCCAGCTGATGAACGACGTGGTGCGCGCTCATCTCAGCACAATTCTCTTTCAGCGCATGTTTGGCCTGATGACGCCCGGGACGGGCGAAGTGCTAAACATCACGTATCCTGTGACCAACAATCCGGAGGCCGAGCAGCTCGTCAAGGACAAGATGAGGGAGCTGCGTAACCTGCTGCATGAAGCAGACCAGGTGAACATCGTGCTAAAGTTTTACGACCGCACGGCGCGCAAAAACTCGTGGTTTGCCCGCACGCAGGAGGTGTGCTGGGAACAGTGGTCGATCCAGTGTACCGTGGTGCCTGCGTCGGAAGACGTGCAGGCGAGCTCTCAGCGGCAGCTTCAAAAGAACTTGTTGCAGATCCTCGACGTCGTCGACTCGACGCGTGAAGCCATCCCAGCCATCACCAGCACTGACGCCGCGCCTTTCCCGTACGATATCGCGGTCACTCGCGGTCAGGGCCGAGCATAACTATTTTGGCTGTCTCAGGCGCTCCTGTGGGCGCTTATATTTATGTACTTTTCACATTCTGCATTGAATACTAATATGTCTTGATAATCTACGAGTTTCTCCCGCTTCGCATACATGATGGGCATAGTCATTTCGCTGTCAGAGCTTGGCGTTGCCAAGATACGATTCGCCCTTGACTAGAATGCAGTCAGTTATCACGTTTGGAACTGCACGGCGGGCCAAAGCAAGTACGTCTGGGTCGTAGGTGCCCGGCTGCAGCCAGACGCTGTCCACCTTGCCTTGGGCCCGCTCGACGTTCTCTAGCAGTTCCTTCGTCACGGCCGGCGGCGTCACCACACTTAGCACCAGATCACTATTGCTCGGCACGGGAACATCGGTGACGGTAGCCACAGATTCTACTCCAAGAATTGTCTCCTTTTTATGGTTGATGGGGACCACTGGCACCCCGTGGTCCTTGTACCATTTGAGCACCTTGTACCCGTACTTAGCAGGGTTTGTCGTGGCACCAGCAACGGCAAATACGCGATTGGCTTTAAAGAAGGCCTCCATAATGTTCAATTGGTTGAGTAACAGAATGTTGGCACAAGTGTCTATTCCACTATCACAGAGCCCGCAACCCCGGATTTGTAATGCTGCTTTCGCATAGCGTCAGCGTCAGCTAGTTTCTGCCAGCTTGATCAGCTTGGGTCCGGCTTCTTATCGTCCCAGCAGCGTTTGCGACGCAGTGCTGCTGGCTAAGAATCACGGCATGCCGGCTGTGCCTGCCTTATCTGGCGGTAGAAATCAGGCCAGGAACGTACTCGATCTGCTGCGCCCGTATTGGCTATCACCCCGAGAAAGTATATAGGCCCGCTATCAACATATTACCGTCAAATGGTTTGGAGAGACCTCCTCTACGAATTAATCTCAATCCGAAGCACGGTATGCTCGCGGGCTTCACCCTGCATTTTCTCAATGAGTGGGTTGTAGGTTTTGGATACATATAATGTACTCAATTGAAAGCAAACCTCGAGTACATAAGACCCGTCCTCCTACCAATAGAGTGTCCGCCGCCAAACACGCAAAATACAACTCGGCCCGGCTCAGGTGTTCTATCTGGTGGCTCTCATGTACTATTTGTCAGGGCCTGCATATCCATGCGCATGCGAGTAGATCATTCAGTCAGAGCCGCATAAACCATGTCATACATCAAACTTCCGCCACAGACAAGTGTGCCTAAGCTGACTTTCACACTTCTCCTTTTATTTGCTAGCCGGCATGTACAACGAGACACCCGTGATATCCTCGCTTTTCGTGGGCAGAGGGGAGTATGATAGCGTGTACTTGAAACTCGACAACACCCAGCCTACGGGATCATTCAAGTCTCGGGGAATGACGGTGCTCGTAGAGCGCTCACTCAAATCCAACCCAAACGCGGTCTTCTACTCCTCGTCGGGTGGGAACGCGGGCTTGGCCGTCGCCGAGGCTGCTCATGGCGCTAACCGCCCGGCTACGGTCGTGGTACCCGAGAAAACCTCAGACTTTACGGTCAATAGACTAAAGTCTTACGGAGCAAAGGTCATTAAGCATGGGCAGTCATGGTTTTTTGCCGACCAAAAACTGCAGGAGCTTATGAAAGAAGACCCGAATGCCGTATATTGCCATCCCTTTGACAACCCTATTGTTTGGGACGGCCACTCGACACTCGTGGACGAGTTAGTCAAACAAATGCCTGCTAAGCCTGCCGCCATATCCGTAGCCGCTGGTGGGGCTGGGCTCTTTGTGGGATTAATGCTTGGTCTTGAAAAGCACGGTTGGAGCGATGTCCCCGTTTACGTATCCGAGACAGAGAATGCGTCGTGTTTCCACCAGACCCTTGAAGCGGGCAAGGTCATTTTGACAGATCCGCCTACTTCAGTGGCAGTTTCACTTGGTAGCCGCTACATTCCCGACAAGGCGCTAGAGCTGGCTCAAAAGTATGGTACCAAGTCTCTGTTGCATACCGACCGCGAGGTCATGAACGCCGTTGACCAGTTCTTGACAGACCATCGCTTCTTGGTCGAGCCTGCCTGCGGCGCTGCCCTGGCTGCTGTATATAACAAGCGGATTCCTGTTAAGGGCCCCGTTCTGATCATTGTCTGTGGAGGCTCCACTTGGGGCCTTAGTGACGTCCTTGAAAATAGATTGTAGAAAATAAATAGACATTATCGTACATGCCAATTATATGCTCTTAGATAAACGCCTATTCTACTGTCTCCGCCAATGTGGTAGACAGCATATCATAAAGGTCATCGTTTACCAAATCATCCATCGTGATTGCATCCAAAATAGCATTGTGATCGTCTTGGCGATACTCCTGGGTCGTGAACATTGCATTTTGCTCCTCAAGTGGCACAATGTCCTCGTGAAGAATATCACCGAAAAGCTCCGATGCATCGAACTTAGCGCTTCCGTTGGACTTGGCATACGTTGCCTCGGCAATCTCCTTGAGTGTGGGTTGTGGGATGGACACCGAAGTATTGCCCATATGAAACACCGAATCCATACGCAGTGTTGCCAGTCCGGTACCTTCTTGCCACGCGTTGCTTAATACTCGCAAAGCCCACAACCACCTTCGAATGTGAGGTCCAATTTCAGCTTGCTCCTCAAGAGTTCCTTGAACAAAGTATAAGAATACGAAATGCGCGAGCGTTGAAAATGCTAGGCTGCTCGCCGAGAGCCAGAATGCATGCAAATGTGAGTGTGTGATTTCACTGGTGTAGCGAATAATGCCCTGAATTGTGGCTCTCGCCTGCTCCCTGTGTTGCAGAAAATTGGGCAAAGCCATATTACTCGGATGGAGCTTTATCCTCAGCAAAAGCACCTCGACCGTCAATGAACAGAGTCTCAGCTGACCATTGCGACAAAAATCACCAGGCTGGGGCTCCATTGATTGCAAGTCCTCAGGGAGTGCTTCTCGCCATTCCTTGAGTAAACCCATAAAATGGTCTACGCGGCGCAAGGTAGCGTCGCTGGTAGGAGAGAAACTGCCATCGTACCTCTGCTTAGCCCCGTAGAACTCATCGAGAACGGGAGCCAGAATCTCTGTTACCTTGTATATTTGCACAAACAGTTGTTCCTCTTGAAAAAGACTCTTGAATGGGAGGACAGTCGATTGTTGACTGTGGAGCATGCTTGGCCGGCCAAGCATGCCTGCAGTCCACTTTTCGGTTACATAGAGTACTGCCCAAAGTCTCCGTCGAACCAGCTTTTCGTGCTCACTTACATTCCAGTCACTCGGATCAATATGCAATCCCAAGGTAAATGCGCAAGCAACCGCTTTTGAGACCTGGACAGTCATGGCAGCCACCTCAGAAGCGTCATCACGCGGGAGTCGCTTCTGCATGTGCAGCAGGAGACATTGAAGGGTCGACAGTGTAGGAGCCGGCATTTCTTGGTCAATCCACATACGTGCAAGCTCCCATAAATCCGCAGTTAGCGTAGGTGGAATTGCTTGAACGCATAATTGCCGATCGTACTTCCAATAGATAGTGCTCAGAGCCAGCATGCTGGCATAGAGTCCTGGGTGCAATTGAGATTGATCGAAGTAGTATGCCTGGTAAAATGCTTGCTTATCAACTGCTGGGTACGACCAATCAATGAACTTGAAATACAATGCGAGCAGTCGCTCACTAAAAGGTTCGGCCATGGACAAGACTTTGGCTCGGTGAATTTCGACGAACCGAGCAGCGTGGTTAGCAGGGGGTTTGCGGTACACCGTGAACTCCACGGAGAGCTTGCCTTTAGTGTTGCTGATGTGGTGAATGCCATAATTGACAAACTTAGAAAGGCCCTGGTCGTCCTTTTCATAATACTGAGAAAGAACAGGATCTTGATCGCTGCTCGGCCCAGCAAGCATTGCGCTCCCATATTCGGGGGGAATGAACGAGGGGCCAGGAGACTCAAGCTTGAACGGCTTTTCGCGTTCAATTGGGGCGACGTCTATCTGCATAGGTGCGGAACTCACTCGGTCTTCCGTCCTATCGCTGAAAGTGCACTTTTTATCAATGCGCTCGCAGTACTGGCAGGCATCTGCAGTGCTACGAATGCATCTGCTCTTGCGCCTTCGGCAGGCATCGCACGACCGGGCCTTTGGCATTCACTCACCGGAAAATGCGCCCCCAATTTTTCTAGATGTGTACCTGAGAGGTTAGAAATTTACTCATTGCCTAAGAGTTGATTATGCAGCTAAGGATGATCTGCCCTAGCCCGAGTGCAGGTCTCAGATCACCATAGTAGCAAGATCCCAAACGCCATGGAATACAGCTGGCAGCTCGTATACTGTTCGTAGTTCTGATCCACAATACAATCTCTCTCATTGTTCTTCTTAATGTGTCATTGTTCTTGCTATGTACATATATTTTTAAAGCAGTAGCGCCTAAAGGAGTATATTCGTGCTTCGATTGCGAAGCCAGACATCATAATTTTAGGCATCTGTATGGAGGTACATTACGAAATTCACCGCAGTGCCTTGCTAGCTCAATCGGTAGAGCGTGTGACTCTTAAAACACCTGTTAGCAGGATTAAAGTCATCACAAGGTTGTGGGTTCGACCCCCACGTAGGGCTTTGTTTTTGTGTCGGGCAATGTTTCTCCGTTGCGGAGCGGACGTGGACGCGTTCGAATAATATAGTCAAAATTATTTTGAGTGATCCGATCTTTTCCGATCTCTCTTTCTATGAAAATAGCAATCGCACTCAAATTCTAGACGCTAGGCTCTTTATGTCCCGGTCCGGGGCTCGCCTGGGGCGTACTTCAGGCCCGTCATCCTTACGTTATCCCACCGTTTAACCCGACATCAAGCTGGTTCGTTGGCAATGATGCGACAGCCTAGGTATTTGCGGCTCCTGCTGCGGCCCTTTGCGCTCGACTTTGAAACGGCGACGTGGGAAATGTTCAATTTGTTTGTGGCTCCGCGCAAGGTGCATCTATCAATGCATTACCGTCAGCAGAGTAAGAGTCAGTGGGCACGAGATGATCCTTCATTTGTCGTGCTGCTGGTTATTTTGCTAATTCTATCCGCCATTGCCTGGGGAATTGCGTATGAACCATATCTGGAGGGCATTTTGAAACTTATTCTGTACATGGTTGTCGTCGACTTTCTCCTGCTCGGCGTGGTCATCTCCACAATAGAATGGACGCTAGCTTCTAAGGTGCTTCTTCGGCCAGGGAACCCGGGGGCGGCTGTGGAATGGTCGTACGCTTTTGATGTGCACTGCAATTCGTTTTTCGTCATCTGGTTTTATCTGTACCTCGTGCAGTTCATTCTGTTGCCCATTGTTCAGCGTAGAGGAATCATTAGCGCAATTTTGGGTAACTCGCTTTACTTTGTTGCCATAGCCCACTATTTTTGGATTACCTTTCTTGGTTACTCCAACTTACCGCAACTGGCTAACGTTCAGATTTTCTTACTGCCTATTGCGGCTGCAGCGATCGTGTGGCTCGTGCTCACCTTTAGCGGTTTCTCCGTGGTCCGGTACATGATTCAAGATTACTTCGACCTATAGCTTGTGAGCTGCGGGATACGCTGACTTTTATTTATCCTCTTTTCGCGCTATCTTGGTGCTCCATATTTGGCAGAGCACTATCGAGCCGGCCACCGAGTCACTAATCCAGCCGATAAACGGACTCAAAGCCGTGAGCCTAGCCCTCTCGCTCTCGCCTTGTCAACAGATGCTCTGATGACTTACCTCAAATCCCTAGAATAGTTGGACTTTCAGAGATTGACTCAAGAATTCACCCTCAACTAAACATTAAATTATGTTTGTAACGTTGCCATTTTGCCTTAGACTGCATTATCAAAGGCTGTGCGATACATATCTAGAATTAGTCCCACTTACATCATCTACCCATAAGGACATATCCTAAGTTGTCCAGGCTAGTCCTTCCATATGGACGGCTGGCAGGAGACCGCCTGTGCCTACAATAGCCAGGCGGGCAAGCAAAATGGTATCTCTCTGGAGCGTGTTTATTATGATCCATTCAGAGAGCTGGTGTGGACTGGCGACTCGTACGGTAAGGTCAGTTCGTATTTCGGCCCGTTTCTTCGACCCTATACGTCTTTCCAAGCCCATAGCGGCCCCGTCCGAGATATCCAGGTGACAGAACAGCTTGTGTGGACACTGGGTGATGATGGCGTTCGTTGCCACAAACGCACGGGTCTCGTCAAGGCGCACGCACCGGCAGCCCTCGGTAACCGGATACTTGTCTCCGAGAATGACGTGCTGGTCGCCTCGGATCGCCGTGTCAACAGATACAATGTCGATACAATACGCGAGACAGGAACATTTGCCCTTGATGCTGCCGAAGGCGTAAACATTCTCTTTCTGCGAAAGAGCCCACCAAATCTTTGCCTCGGTCTGAGCGATGGCAGTGTGCAAATTGTCGACCCCAGCACTTTTGACACCCTTCAATCTGTGAAGTGCCATACAGGCTCTCTTACTGATTTGGACTGCAGAAAAAATATGGTCATGACCTGCGGTATGAGCCTTCGTCGCTACGGCCCGGTTCAGGACCAACTCGTCTACGTCTACGACACCCGGGCCGGCAAGTCTCTGCCTCTACTGCCCATCTCCAATGGTGCTCAGTTTGTCCGTATGCACCCGAGGGCTCCATCCAATTGCACTGTAGTATCTCCAAGTGGGCAGATCCACTTTTCTGTTGACCCTAAAAACCCGGGTCTCATGACAATTAATCAGATCGCCGTAACCTCCGCCCTTGCTGGCATGGATGTTTCCCCGCAGGGTGACAGTTTGGTACTTATTGAGAAAAATGGTCTCATACACTTTTGGTCTCGTAACGCTCCTGGAGATCCGACGGCCATTCCTCAAAGCTTGGATCTGCCGGCCTCGCCATCCCCTGTACCAGCTGTCGGGCCAAATTCCCCGCTTTCTTCCGTTGGTCTACCTTATTATAAAGGTGAGCTACTAAGTTCTTGGTCCGACCCGCTTCAATTTGAGGTCGGGATGCCTCCGCTTAGGGATCTGACATCGGCCAGAAAGAACGTGGTGCCAAAGTATGTGTCTATGCTCAAAATGATACGCCGCTCATCTGTCAGCGCTCCTCGTTTTTTGAGCCAACGTGAACGTCTCGGACTCGAGGAAGACGACAACGGCAACCTTTTTGAAAAGGATGATAGCCTAGTTCACGGAAAGATCCCCCGTGTCTATCGCCAACAGCAGATCCTTTACTCTAGGTTTGGCGTGGATGATTTTGACTTCCAATACTACAACAGGTCCAAATACTCTGGGTTGGAAAACCAGATCCCTGGGAATACTTACTGCAACCCTTTAATTCAGCTTTTGCGCTGGTGCGCACCCGTGCACAACTGGGCTCTTCACAAATTCGCAATTTATAACTATCAGCCTGTTCCAATCCTGGGTGAGTTGGCAGTGCTATTTGACATGCTCCATAAGGGACGTGGTCGACAGTGCAGAGCAGCCAATTTTTTGACCATGCTAGCTGCAAACCCAGAGGCTGTTTCCCAAGGTCTCCTAGATCTCAACCGACCTGTTGCTCAGAAGCTGATAGATTTGCACTCTTTTGTGCTGCGTGAGCTTTTCTTTGAGGAGTCTAGCTATACGGACAACTCCACCCCTCTCAAAGAAATTGTTGGTACCACGGTTACGAGTCGTATGTATGGTACCTGTGGTTTCCGTGCGGATGTTGTCGAGCCGCAGGTCGGTCTCGAGGCAACTTCTGCGGACCATAAGGGTCTATCTGCGGCGTTGTCGCGGTCAACAGATAGCTGGTTGTGGTGCGATAAATGTCAAAAGCACCACTCAATGGCTATTGTAAGGCAAACTACAGGAACATCGCCAGTGCTTTTTGTTGCCCTAACTAAATCGATGGCATCTTCTGGAAATCACAGTAAAGCTACGCAGACACCAGCGACGAAGTGGAGCTTGGTACCGCGTGCAGATAAACGGTCTTACAAAGTTGTTGAGTCGGATTCACCGGACTACGAACTTTCTGGGTACGTTGCCGAAATCGTCGGTGATCGGCAAAACCATCTCGTTTCTATTATCAACATTAAGGGACAGTGGCATCTGTTCAACGATTTCTTGGTCACACCGATCAGTAAGGCCGACGCACTTGACTTCTCGCACGGGTGGAAGCAACCCGTTCTTCTCATGTATCAACGTCTCGATTGTACTCGCGAGTTTGACTATTCAAAATGGCAAAGCTTGCTTGACACACGACTTTTGTATGACCGGAACCTCGCCTCCGGGAACCTGAGAGCCGTTTGTCGAGCAAAGGAGCTCAACGAAGACGAACTCAAACCAGGTTACCATGCTGCCCTTGATGCTGAGTTTGTACTCCTGGGTCAAGAAGTCGCAGAGATCCATAGCGATGGCACGAAATCACTTGTCCAGCCGCGGACATTGTCACTGGCTCGAGTTTCAGTGATACGTGGCACAGCCCCGGACATTGAGAAGCCATTTATCGACGACTTTATCGAAACACGACAGCCAATTGTAGATTACGTGACACAGTATTCTGGCATTGAAAAGGGCGATTTGGACCCTGACAACTCACCACACGCGTTGGTTACGCAGCAGACAGCCACCAAGCGATTATGGATTCTTTTGAATAAGGGTGTGATTTTTATTGGCCATGCCCTTGCCAACGATTTCCGAACTATAAACCTGCAGGTCCCGCCGGAACAAGTGATTGATACAAGCGAACTGTACCATGACAAGCACCTGAACGGTCCACGCAAGCTGTCGCTCAAGTTCCTAGTGTGGGCTGTGCTCAAGGAACAAATCCAAACAGGGAACCATGATTCCATTGAAGATGCACTCTCAGCGCTGCGCTTGTATCGCAAGTACATTGAGCTGAAAGAGCAGGGTGAGCTGGAGAACGAGCTGGCCAAGTTGTACGCTCTAGGCCAAACATACGGTTACAAAGTGCCTACAAACGCGAACCCCAAGCTAAACAGTACAATTTAGTAAATGTTGGTTCCCAACTCTACATATGCAAGAACGTTCTATATTACTCGCAGATGCGCTATTAAATACATTATTAAAATCCTGGTACAATGCCGGTTCATACGAGCTTGATGGAGTCGTTGCTTCGCTGGGCCGAGGCCCGGAACCACTGTGGGCCCTTGGCTTGGGGGCCGCTCTGATTCTGGCCCTGACTTGTGCTCTGAGTTTGTGCCTGGGGCAGACTCTGTGCCTGGCTGATCTGCTGATGGACTTTTCGGGCCTGCGACTGAATGCTCTGTGACGTGTCTTGGTCGTTCGTGGCACCATCGTCCTCATCTACATCTTCCGGGTCCCGCCATCCCTGGGTCCACATCTTCTTAAGTAGATAGTTTGATACCCCGAGGGATGGTACAAAGCCCGCCATGCTACCTGCAAGGTTACCCTGCGAGTCTCTGTGTTCCGCGAGGCTCAGGTCGGCCATTTGATTAACAGTGGTGGCAGAGAGTGCGCCTACTTTGCGGGTATGCAGCCCGAGCGGGGATTTGAGTTGAGTTCTTGACTCTTGCGTTTGCGAGACACGCACACGGTCAAGTGCCCGCATCACTGGGTTCTGGAGATTTTTGGCGTTGATGTACTCGCGCAACACGCGCTCAAACACACGACGCTGTTCAGGTGTAAGGTTATCAAAGGGCAAGTGATAGTCCACGGGCCGCTGCTGGCGCAGGCGTATCTTCTGCTGGATTCTTGAGCCGGAGCCACCGACAATTTTGGCCAGGTCAGCAGTGGACTGTGAATGTGACAAGGCGTTGGACATCAGGTCTCCATCGGCAACAAAGGCCGAGTTTGAGCGCCGCTCGCCCATAGCAGATGCCATTTCTGCCATGGAGGTCATGGAGACGACCTGCTCGTTACTTATTTGTGGCGCGCTGGGCTCCACAGGATGAATGCCTACCGACAACCCCGAAGAGGTACGGCGCGGCATAGGCGGCCGGGGTAGGGACTGGGACATTCTCTCCGGGCCCGAGTCGGGCTTGGGCGGCGCTTCGGGCTCGCCCTCGCTGTCTGTGTCGACGAATTCGCCCGAATTGTCGTCCGAGTCGGAATGCTCGAGCTGGATGACGGCTTTCTTGCCTGCGTCGGCGGCCTGCCCTACAGACGGCGCACCCTGCGGAGCTGCGGAGCCATTGGCGGGCCGCTGCCGAGCGGCGGGCTTCGCCATGCGCGCAGAAGACCAGTTGCGGGATATCTGGTCGCTGGACTTGGCACGCATGTTCTCGTAGGCCGGTCTATCCCCGCCCTCGCTGGCCTGCCCGGTCGGCAGGACAGGTCCCGGCCGTGCGAGCTTGTTCAGGCGTGTATGCGAGCGATTGGAGTGCCGGATGGGCCGCTGGTGTCGCGACGCTTGCCGCCGGTTCTGGGTGGCGACGTCCTCGGCCATCGTACGAGATATTTGGGGGGAGCGGCCTCCGCTCTTTTTTAATTGAGATGTGCTGCAGGCAGACGGCTGCAGGTCTAAGCCATGGGGAGGAGTAGTCAGTCCCACCGGGAGGGGAGGAAGGCCAGGCAAGACTCAGGCGCAGGGTGGCCGAGGAGGGCTGGCGTGCATTGGGCGACGGGCCTGCCCTGATTGAGCTGCTCTGGCCTGGCGGGGCCCGATCAGGGCGGGAGAAAAGAACCTGGGAGCGCTCGTGACTAAGGACGGCCGGCAGGGCAAGGGCCGGGCGCAGGGTGCGCGAGCCGTCCGCTTAACGCAGCTCGCACGCTCAGGCCTCCCAGTGCCACCGGTATCCGACAGCCCCAGCCTGGCCTGCCTCCTGGCCTGCCTCCTCCTCCCCGTCCCATCGAGCATCGGCCGCTGGCCAAATCAGCGACGGCGACAGGTAAGGGTTGCAAAAGTATTCCACTCACACACCAGTGATCATGCTCAAGGCTATTGCTCGCGCACCATTAAAGCACCGTGCTGGGCTGCTCAGGCCCGGCATGGTAGGCCTCACCCGTGGGATGGCCAGTAACAGTAAGTATTAGTGCTTGCCGCCGCGGCAGGCACCCGACGGATCGTATATTCGGCGCCCCGCTTCCCCAGATTTGTTGGGGGTGTAGGGCATGCGGACAAGTTACGCACAATATCGTTTGATCCAGCTATTTGCCGAGTCTGCTATGCGCCCTTGAGCTGCACGCTCGAGCTTTTGTGCCTGTGTCGAGCTATTTGTTGCCGCTATTGGCCGTCCGAATCACTATCTTCGGGTCCTCGTTCCATCGCTTCTAGGACACAACTAACCCAGCTGACCTTGACCTCGTCGTCATTGGCGCCGGCCCTGGTGGCTACGTGGCCGCCATCAAGGCCGCCCAGCTCGGCCTCAAGACCGCATGCATTGACAAGCGCGGCCCACCCGGCGGCACCTGTCTCAACGTGGGCTGCATTCCTTCCAAGGCATTGCTGAACAATTCCCACATCTACCACCAGATCAAAGATGACACGAAGAGCCGCGGCATTGATGTCTCTGATGTAAAGATTAACTTCGAGCAGTTCATGAAGGCCAAGGAGAACTCTGTCAATGGCCTCACCAGCGGTGTTCGCTCTCTGTTCAAGAAAAACAAGGTGGACTACTACGAGGGCACTGGCAAGCTGGCCTCCGAAACCTCGGTTGAGGTGTCGCCCAATGATGGCTCGGAAAAGGTCACCTTGAACACGAAGAACATCATTATTGCCACCGGCTCAGAGCCTACACCGTTCCCTGGTATTGAGATTGACAATGAACGTATTGTCGATTCCACCGGTGCTCTGGCCCTTAAGGAGATCCCTAAGAGCCTCGTGGTGATTGGAGGCGGTATCATTGGCATGGAAATGGGTTCTGTGTGGTCGCGCCTGGGCACCAAGGTCACGATTGTTGAGTTTCTGCCTGAGATCGGCGGGGCTGGCATGGACCAGGAGGTTGCTAAGCAGGCACTAAAGACCTTCAAGAAGCAGGGTATCGACTTCAAGCTGTCTACCAAGGTCCTCGGTGCCACTCGTGAGGGTGATGTTGTCAAGACTGAGGTCGAGGACGCCAAGGGCAACAAGTCGACGTTGGAGAGCGACATCTTGCTGGTGGCCATTGGACGCCGTCCTTACACTGAGGGTGTTGGTCTGGAGGAGCTCGGCATTGAGACTGACAAGCGCGGCCGCATTGTCATCGACCAGGAGTACCGCACCAAGTACCCCAACATTCGTGTGATTGGTGATGCCACGTTCGGTCCCATGCTGGCTCACAAGGCGGAGGATGAAGGAATTGCTGCTGCCGAATACTTCCACAAGGGCTACGGTCATGTCAACTACAACGTGATTCCGGGTGTCATGTATACGTCCCCCGAAGTCGCCTTTGTTGGTCAGTCGGAACAAGCTCTGAAGGAGCAGGGCATCAAGTACAGTGTGGGCAAGTTCCCCTTCGCTGCCAACTCTCGCGCCAAGACAAATGCTGAGACTGACGGCTTCGTTAAGGTCCTCGCTGACAAGGAGACTGACCGCGTGCTCGGTGTTCACATCATTGGCCCCGCTGCCGGTGAGCTGATTGGCGAGGCCGGCCTGGCTATGGAGTATGGCGCCGCCGCTGAGGATATCGCTCGCACCTGCCACGCTCACCCCACCTTGTCGGAGGCCCTGAAGGAGGCTGCCCTCAGTGCTTACGATAAGCCCATCAACTTCTAAGATGCGGCGGCCCGTTGTAGTGTGCCTCTCGTGTGTTTAAAAGACTAGACTTTAGATGCAGTTAAGTCTACAACTTCTCAGATAATTATGATAGCGCTAAGGGCGAGCACCAAACCTAGAGCGAACGAACTTAACCCCGCCGTGGCAAACCCACTTTCATCGTCTGCGAAAGGCTGGTTAGCTACCAACGAGAACCGATAATCAACCTCAGACGAAGCCGCAGAAGTAGTTTGACCCATGGGCTCATAATTTGTCGCTTTAGTCGTGTTCCTAGGCCCTTTCAATTCGGAGGTGCGGTTGTACGAGTATTTTGCTGTTTCTACAACGGTGAAGATCGCCAAATCTGAATAGTGACTCGTGCTGGCATGTGCGCCGTGGTCGGGGAAAGGGCCTCCAGAAACGTTAGCAAAGAGATGCGTGCTCGTGTACATGGGCCCCAATTCGATACTATTAGAGATAGCCAGTAGGGATGTCGCAGCCGGCAATGCACTGATACTAGTGAGTTTGGCCTCTTGATGCGAAGTGCGCTCAGGAAATAGTGTGGGAGCCAATGCAGTACTAGCAGAAGTTTGAGAACTTGGCCCCACCTTCTCTTTTTCAGCATCAGAGATATATATCGAGAACCCCTCAGTGATCAGAGGGTTTGGTTCATTACTGACTGTGGCTGCCGACATTGCTGAGGCTTCCATCTCTGACACGCTTTGATGCGAGTTAAATAACTGCGTAGTCAAACTTCCACCAGAATCATACAGTTGGTCCGACACCGGCGATTCTTCGACATCTGGCTCAACCGGCGGACTCTTTGCCGAGTCCTCAGATGAGTCGCTCATTGCCTTTGATTTGGGTCCCTCACCATTAGCTGCGTTCTCAGGAGTCTGGTCATAATGGCCCTCGCGCGCAGGAGTGAAAGGTACTACAAGATTACCCCTGTTATCCACTGGTGCTGTCCAACCCTGCTTGTGAAAACCAACGCGCTGCTCATTCCTGTCAGGCTCACCACATGTTTCGAACAGTACCAGGCCAGATATCGCACTCCTGTGCCTCAGGTTACGCCTGGCCACTTGTGCGTTGATGTCGTGGATAGCGGCATTTAACGGGTAGATCTCCTCGCATGTAAAACAGCCAGCTGAAGATGCGTATGCTTTGTCAATGTTCGCGATAGTTCTGCTGTAAGACTTGTACAGCATTGATATAAGTTCTTGAAGGTTGTTATTGTACTGGGTGCCTTGGCTAGCCCGCAAAGGTAGTAATCTGCCTTGCAGGTCGTCGAGAATCCAGCGCAAGTTGAAAACAATGGCACTTGAGCCCTCAGATGGGACACAAGTCAGGGACTTTGAGGCCTGGGCCAGCCGCCTTGATGAGTCTAGAGCAGCGAAAAACGCAGGAATCGCGTTATTGGTACTGGGTCTTATCACCGGATACTACCGCTGCGAGCTGGCGCATTGAGTCCAGGCAACCATTGGCGCTCACTTGCAGCAAATTGAGAGCAGGTTGGTCCAGCGGGCACTCACATATTTGCTGGGCGTATGTACGGCCAACAAGCATAGTGCTAACAACGACTCCAGAGGTAAATCTCATTTGTCGGGTATATGCGCGGTGCATGAAAATAATAGCAGGTGCAGTATATGTACTGTTTACCGCTTGGAACTAAAAGGCCCATAGCATCCCAATGCATATGAAGGTCCCTGCGCATGAGAACCATATGCACTCGGCAGCTACTTCCAGCTAGCGTTATTCGACATCTCCAATAACGGGCCCTAGTGCTTTTGGGAGCCACTCGGATGCATCGCCCCTGAAGAACCAACCATCTTCAGATCTTTTCACGCCAGGATCAGGATTGAAGACGGCAACTTTTCCGCCGCGCTGAACGACCTCATCTATGTAGCCGGCGGCGGGCCAGACGGTCGCGGACATTCCAACGACCAGCAGCATGTCCACGTCGTTGGCCGATATAAATGAATCGGCTCTCTGAATAGCATTGAACGGGAGGCTCTCGCCAAACCAGACCACGCCGGGCCGCATCAGCGACCTACAGCGGGGACATGCAGGCAAACACTCGACCTCGATTGCGTTTATTGTGGGGTCCAGAGCGTCCAGGTTTGCATCAGCAAGTGCCGGCGTCAAAGGATTTGCTAAATTTCCCTGCTCAACGTAGCTGCAGTCAAACGACGTACATTTGAGCGTAAACAGATCTCCATGCAGATGTACGATGGAATCGGCGGGGTGGTGCGCGCGCTCCGAGAGCCCATCGACGTTCTGCGTGAGCGTGAGAAACCGCTCGGCCGGCCACCGCCGGGCCAGCTGGGCAAGCGCCTTGTGTCCCCTGTTGGGCCTGGCCTTCAGCGCTGCAGCCCGGCGTGCAGAGTAAAACTGCCAAACGAGGCCCGGGTTTGCGTCAAAAGCCTCGGGCGTGGCCAGCTCAATTGCTTCGAGGTTCTTCCAAAGTCCGCCCGCGCCCCTAAATGTCGGCAGCCCGCTGGCAGCGCTAACCCCGGCACCCAGGATTGCCAGCACTTTGCGGGCCGACGTCAGATGCTGCTGAAATGCTCTCATCTCCGCAGGTGTCATGTCGTCCGGCATATTTCGCAGAGAGCACAAGGCTGCGAAGTCTTAATAAATAATAATAGGGAAAAAGCCAGCTATTTTGATGTCCGACCTTCTGTGTAATGTCCTCTTGCTCCTTTGCTTGCCGTCAAAAGTCTATACTTTCATTTAGAGTTTGTAAATCTCCACGGCTGCATCCCAACCCAAAGTACAGCAGCAGCACACAGCTAGCGATCCACAGCTTATTAGCTGGGAAATTTCTATCTCCCGCCGCGCAACGCTCTGCCGCCCCCGCCGCTCGGGACCCGTTGGCGGCACTGGGTTGGGGCCGGCATAATGGTCTGTTGGTCAGCTGGCTCCCAACCCACCCTGCTCCCATCTGAACCTTAACACGGCTGCCCTCGTCCTCGGTTTGAAATAAGTATCGGCGGTCAGCGGTTCCACAGTGTGTTTAGAGAAAAATGTCGTTCGTGGAAGCGGCCAAGCCAATTCTCGACGGCGTGTACAAACTGCTGAACGATAGCGGGCACGACGCGTCGTACGCGTTCCAGATACTCCCGGACAAAAAACTCGTCGACTATTACCGAGTCATCAAGCGGCCCATGGCCCTGAATATGATCCGTGCAAATCTCAAAGGTAAAGTCTACTCCAACATTTCTCAGTTTTTTTACGATCTCGTGCAGATTACACATAACGCCCGGACATACAACCCGCCAGACAGCTTCATCCACAAAGATGCCGTGATAATCGACCGCTACATACGCGAACAGCTGGCCAAACTGCGCCAAAAGGGCGAATTTCCCGCGGCGGAGCTCGAATATCCCGACTTGGGGCCGCTTCCCGTACACATTTCAAATGGTAACGGCCACGCCAACGGCGTGGCTCACCATGAGTACGAGGACAGCATGGATAGTATGGATGACAGTGATTTCTCTGATGACCCAGATGGCCTCGGGCGCAGGCGACGGCGTCCGATCCGTCGAAGCGTGATTCTTGGGCGGCGCAAGCGCGAAGCTGAGGAGGAAGAGGAAGAAAAGCCTAGCCATATCGACAAGGGCAAGAAACGTGGGAGACCACCGACTGTGGACAAGCCGCATGAGCACCGCATCAAAGCAGTTCTTCGAGCCGTACGCCGCGAGCGTGACGCTGCCACGGGTCGCATGTTGCACGCAGAGTTCGATAAGCTTCCTGATGCTAAGGCGCTTCCTGGGTATTACGAACTTATTAGCCAGCCCATTGCCCTAGATTCGGTGCGCAAGAACATCAAGCGCCGCCAGTATCCTAGCCTGGAGGTGTTCCTAGATGACATGAATCGTCTTTTTGAAAACGCCAAAACGTTTAATGACCCTGAGTCGTCTATATTCCAAGATGCTGTGTTTCTTCAGCAGGTCATGACTGCTATTGCTCGCGAGGAGATGGAAAAGCCTGACTCGGTGTACCAAGATCCAGACTCGAACTCTAAAACGTCACGTCTGGCCTTGGATGAGGTCGAGCACCGAGGCGAGACCTTGCAAGTCGGCGACTGGGTCCATATCTCTAACCCAAATGACCCCGCCAAGCCTACAATCGGCCAAATCTTCCGCATTTGGCAAGGTGATGGGGAGAAATGGATCAATGCTTGCTGGTATTATCGCCCTGAGCAAACGGTTCATCGCCATGATAAGGTCTTTTATGAAAACGAGGTGGTCAAGTCGGGCCAGTACCGTGATCACACTGTGGATGAGGTGTTGGAGAAATGTTTTGTGATGTTTATTACCAAGTATCAGCGAGGACGGCCAAAGGACATTGGCAATGCCCAGGTGTACCTTTGCGAAAGCCGCTACAATGAGCAGGAAAAGAGCTTCAACAAAATTCGCACTTGGAAAGCGTGCATCCCTGACGAAATTCGCTCTACCGATTATCCTATGGATTTATTTGACAAGCTGCGTCCCCTCAAACGTCTGGCATCGCCCATAAAAAACTTGCTGCCAGCAGATGCTAAGGAGACCGACCCTGTTCCTGAACCCAAGATGGGAGATCCTAATGCACCACCAATTGTAGGTGCGGTCTACAAGCGGCCCTACGATCCAAACGACCCGCCCGTGGAACCGGATCCGCCTTCCCCCCCTGCCGAAAATTCCCGCGCTTCACCGGCAACTATGAGTCCGGCACCTAATGCTGGCGGCCCGTCGATGCAGATGCAAGCCCGAGGCAATGCCGCAAATGCGTCGGGCCCGGGTGGTGGATCACTGGTCCCCGGGCCGGTAGCAGGCGGAATCTACGCCCACTCCGGCATAGTTTATAACGGGATGCCCAATGGACCGGGCGGAGCTCCCATTGCCATGCCCACGGCGTATGTGCTGCCGCAGCAAGTAGTGAGCCCGCTCAACGAGGATGAGCTTGAGCAGATCTCCAAGCTCCCTAATGGCCAGCCCTTGTGGTTCCAGTCGTGCCCCGTGTGGGTATCCCACCGAGTTCTTGTCGATCCGATTCCACGGACCACGGCGTCCTTCAGCTTGCAGGGCGAGCACCATCAGCAAGGTATCGTGGCAGCGAAAGGTATCGGCCACAGTGCCAAGTACATGGCGTGGAAACTCAAACAGCGGCATCGCCGGCGCTAAGTGCGGCGCACTGCGCCCCTGCGAACGCATGTGTAAAGTAATAATGCAAATAATACTATTTGACTGCAAAGGCGTGGCCGGGTGACTCGAGAGCACTTGGACTGCTAGGCGAACGCTCATGCCCTAGCAATGCCAGCGCCGACCTACGATGAGGTGTGCCAATATCAACATTCAGGACTCAGTAATTGTCAAAGAATGGAACTATTTGAGGTTTATAGGGGGGTATGGCAGATTAAAACAAGATAAAAACTTTCAAAAAAGAAAGGCAACGCTTGTCAGCCCAGGCTAGCCATGCTAGTTTAGGCAGAAGCATCGCCGAAGATACCCCAATACTGCTCAGCGCTGAAGGCACCAGGGGCCTTCCAGAAATCGTTGAAGGCAGTGAACAGGTAGCAGTCATTACCAACAGACTTCTTCAGCGACGCGATGGCAGCCTGCTGAGCGTCGGAAGAGGCAACAGCCTTGTTGTTGGTCTGACCCTGCGAGGGCCAGCCAGACTCAACGATAGTTACAGACTTCTTACCACCGCAAGCATCATACACGCGTTGGATCTGCTGCAGAGCCCACTCACCAGCGTCAGCAGCCTCGACATTACCATCGAAGAAAGCGTGAGCGTTCACGGCAATGTAGTCGGAAATGTCGCACAGACCAGGATTGTTGATGGTGGCAATGAAAGTGTCAACAGCAACCACGGGGCCAGAGTAGCCCAGCGACTGCAAAGCCTGGCGACCCTGCTGGACAAATCCGGAGACCTGGCCAACAGAGGCAGTGCCGGCGTTGACCAGCTCGTTGCCGATGGAGACGGTGTGGACCGACGACCAGTCACCGTTGAGGGCATCGTGCATGTCCTGGATGGAGCCGGCAATGTTACCGACATCGTAGACACCCAAAAACAGCTTCTGGCTGGAGGTCTTGGCCTTGGCAACGTTAGCAACCTGATTGCAGTCAGTGCCGTAAAGACGGATGACGGAGAAACCATCGATCTTGGACAGATCGCTGGCAACCTCCTCGGCAGACTTGCAGCCACCATCGCCGCGGTAAGGAGTGTATGTGATGCCCTGGGCACCGCCGCTGCCCACGGGGGGCGTGCTGCCACCAGTCGACGAAGGCTTGGGGGCCGACGACGTCTCCTTGGAAGGAGAGGGGGCCTGGCTAGCCGACGAGGGGGGCTGGTTAGCCGACGAGGGCGCGGCAAACGAGGGAACGACCGGAGCCGAAGTCGGGGCAGGGACGCTGGTCGAAGGCAGAGCGACCGAGACCGACTCGTAAGAGAAGGACTTGGGGACCTGAGCGACCGAGGACGGCGCGACCTCGTGGCCGGCGGTCACGTAGAACGTCTCCTGGACAGTGACGAACACGTTCAGAGGCTCGGGTTCACGAGCATGGACGTGGTGGTCGATGGGCTGAGCGGCAACAGAGCCAGCAAACAGCGAAAGGGCGGCGAGAGCGGAAACACGGAAAGAAACCATTTGCAATGAGTGCTAAAAAGGGGGTGGGTCAAAGGATTGGATACGGGGACCAAAGTTCGGGGAAATAGGTGTTAAGGAAAGTGGTGAACAAAGGTCGAACGTGTTTTACGACAGTCGAAGGGCCCTAGGGTCTTGCGCGGTGTATATGTACCGGGACGAAGTGTTTGGTAGGTGAGAAAATCGCAGGGGCGGAGGTCCCATGCCTCTGTCTCAGTGCCTGCACGACAGACACGCATGCCGTGTCGAATGCATGCATACGATGTTAGGGTTATTCAGGCATGCGACCCGCTGAATGGCAGCTAGCTGCGGGTCGACTAGAGCGAGGCACAATAGCAACCACAGGGGACCTATGCTGCGTTCACCGGCGTCTTTTGCAGGCTTTAGTTTTCGAATTGACCTCAAATCTCACCGAACTCAATTGGCTGCCGAGGAAACGCCTACGATCTAGGCCCATTCTGGTTGGTCCGGCATGTTGCAATATGCAAGTCCCAGGTTACATACACATGAAAATACTACCAACGCGCAGCATCCTGGCGTGATGGTGCCGATTAGTTATGAAGCGCGGTTGGGCTCAAATGGAGCAAAACTTTCAGGGCGCTCTAATTTTTTATCTTTACCTAGTACCATGTATACGTTTGTAAGACTACACGTCGCCCAACAGCTGAATACACCACAGGATTCCGTTGTGTCGTGGCAAAGGCCTCTCTTGTTTTCCGTCCAAAGATGCTCTATGCAATCAATAAAGTTCCTTACCCATTTATGCCTAACTGGGGTATTTTACGGTTGGGGCGACATATTGTGCAGATGAAATATGCGGATGGAGCTAGGCAATACTGGCCAGCAGATACCCACTCGCAGGCCAAAGTGGGGGGAATAGGCACATCCGGGCCACAGCAGCCGAGGTATGGGATACTTGGCTCACACTGCGCGTGAAAAGTCCTTATTCTTCTCGGGATTCTTTACCCTGGGTCCTCGGAATGTTCTAAACGTGCGACGCGACGGAAAGGTAACCCCTTGGCTGCCCGTTTACCAACAAATGTTGGGGCTGGAAAGGGCGGCGGTGCCATCACATCTGCCTAACAGTCTCCTGTCCTTTCTGCTCGTCAAGGGTAGGGGCACAGATTTATCCCCCACTCACGAAAACGCTTGCTGAGAGGACACCTCCGTGGCCTCGTCAGCGGCGTGCGTTCCATGCGGATCGGCATGAGCTATGCATGGGATTGCATATCAAATATTGCCTGAGTGGTGGGGATGTGGTACATGGGGCTCATAAACATTATGGGGAACGCTTGCCTCACCTAGGTTCTCGAGCAGCAATTCTCAGTATCCCAGGGAAGCTAGGCCTGTTTGCATAACGTACGAAACCACCCCCACGAAATGGATGCATAACTCCTAGTAAATAAACATATCTGAAACAGCGTACACTACCTGATACGGTGCGCTCAACTTCACTCATGAGCCCATATAGCCATGCGATACTTATCGCATAACACCCGTCTCTCAGACAATCTAACCAAAACAAAGGCACTTGCATAACCCGCGGTCTAAGATGGCCCTAGCGCGGCAGATTCCTGCCGATCCCAGCCAGTCTTTACGAGTGGTGCATACCGCGGCGTGCCCCGCCGTCCCAGACAGTGAGGCATCCTTGGCATAGCCCATGGCACGCATTTCAACTGTAACTGGGTATAGGCATTAGGGGAAGGCGCGTTAAGGGCAGGCTGTGGCCAGGTGTCAAGGTAGATAGGTCATGCTACAGCGCCGGTTGCCCTGGCCCGACCGCAGCTGTGCATGCACTGCCAAGCGCCAGTCCAGGCTCAAACGAAAAGAGCGTGCTAGAGTACTCTATCAATTAATTTAGTGTTGTGAGATGCCTACCTACATTTATAAATGACTTTCGGCAGAAGCGCACGGCGAACGTGTAAGAAGTAAAGAAGGGAGAGCACATTACATCTGCCGTCGCATGCAACGTTAGGACAAAACAGCAGCCCTGGATAGACAGTTGTTCTTTGGCAGAGCATATATTATTCTGTCACGTAGGCGCGACTGCCACGAAAACATTAGCACGCAAGTAAATGCCTAGCCAAACTTGGCTGGCAAGCCTGTCTCCACGCTAGCGCAGCCAGCGAACAATTAGATAAAACAGGCCGATGAGAATGACAATGCCACCGTAAAACACCAACTTATCTTCCTTGAGCCGTCGCTCAACCTGCCGCACGGTGTCGGCTGAGATTCCCAGCGTGCTGGCCGCCTTCTGCAACGTACGCTGTGTATTGCGCAGCAGTTGGTTCTGCTCGTTCAGATCGCCCAGGGCGAGGCGGCCACGCTCGATAAAGTCGTCCAGCTGCTGGCCGGCACGGGCCAAAACGTCGCCCTCGCGGGCCATGCCCTCTTCGCGAGAAAGAGAGCTCGGTCCAGGCGGATGGGCAAACGGATTTTCGCTGGCGCCCGCGTTGGGCTGCCGGCGGGAAAACAGCTCCTGGCGATTGGAGTCCGCCAGGCTCTCGTCGCGGCTCGACTTGAGCTTGCGGAACTTGTCACGGGCTTCGGTGATCTCTAAGCGGAACTTTTCTATTCTATCCTGGCCCTGCTTCTTCTTGTTCTCATTTTCCTCGTTCTTGTTCAGCTCAGCGTAACTGTCCACCGTGCGCTGCAGGGACGTCAATGTTGCCGAGATCTGGCCCTGCAATGACAGGGGCGAATCCTCGGGTGCCGCTTCAAACTTCTCCAGATCTCGCCGGAGCTGCTGTTGGAGCTTGACGCACTTGTTGAACAGCGTGCTCATTCTCTACTTGTGTTGGCACTCTGCGTAGCCCAGGCAGGTCCGGTGCACATCCCAAGGCCATGGGAAACCCGGGGCTCGTAAGCAGCAGGAGAGAGCGATGACCCCAGTGTGCCGAGACACACTGCAATGTCAAAGCATAAGAAAGAGGAGACCTAATAATAAAGAGCACATATTTGCTAGTTATGGGACTGTAAAAGGACCAATATGTCACACAACTGTGATATTGTCGGTTGCTTGGATGCTTACGGGCCCTCACACAGCACCCCACTTTCTGCAACTTGGTGGGTGGGCGTGGCGAGTGCGAGCATTTGCCGGCGAGGTCACGCGACCGCGGGTTGCTCCTAATGGCGCTAGAACGTGAGCTGCTTGCCCGGCCCCACTCGGTCAATAGTAGTCGGTTCAACACCGGACGCGTTGCCAAGGGAACTAATTGAGCTGTTCATTTGCATGCCAAAACCCGGCGCCTGCGGTCTTAGCTGCAGAGGCTGGCAATGATACCCTCTTCACATCATGTGACGTCAGCCGAGCACGGTCAAATGATCAACTCCGCAAAAACGGCGAGATGCGCCCGGGGACTACCCGGCAAGCTTCGCAACAAAATTAGATTAGTATTTACAGCTTCGCAGAACTTATTTACAGAACGAATGTTGAGCCAACTAGACTGAGAGCACAAGCATGTGCACATGGGACGATGTAGAGTTGAATGATTGAATACTCACCCAGGAGCATTGCCTTGGGTTGTTTGGACCAAACCACTACACCTTGGTGTAACAAGCACTAATTCCCGGCCCGGCCACGAACGTGTTAGCCGTGACGAGCTCACCTAGGCCCGAGCGCACAATGAAAGTGGGTTTGACTACCATAGCCTTCTTACCGTTACCATGTTGGCCGTACAGGTTAGACCCCCATACCACCCAGTCCTTTAACCCGTTGGACATCTGGGCAAAAGTATGCGTAGAGCTCACACTCCAATGGATGGGAACAATCTTAACCACACCTTTGCTAGCCTCGTCGTACTCGGTGACTGTGTCGAGGGCGGTGATCCGCAGTGGGACGGGCTGAGTGTGAGCAAACGAACCGGTACCGAACTGACCCGTAATGCCGTTGCCGGCAACAAACACGTTATTCTCAGCGTCCCGCAAGTACGATACATCGCCGCCCGCGGCAATGTCGACAAACTTGCCGGGATATTTGCCGGCCTGGGTCGTGGTCACAGCGGTGGGCACGGAAATCCGGTTGGTCCGGAACGCAAACGGCAGCGTGAGCTGGCCATGCGTGTTGCGACCAAAACCATACACGTCGCCATTGTTTGTCATTGCCAGTACGTGGTGCGTACCCGAGGCTGTCTGTGTAACCTTTTGGCCGTCGAGCAGCTTTACCAGGTGAAACTCGTAGGGCGCCGGCGCCGGGTCGAACGAAGGGTACGACGCTAGGCCCAGCTGGCCCTCGTGCTTCGGCAGCTCGCGGAGCAGGCTCGTCAATATCCTCCCGCCGGTGGTTAGTGCAGCAACGTGGTCCTCGCCCGTGGAAATTTCCTTGATTTTCTCGAACCAGCCCAATGTAGGCACGGGGAGCTGGCGCAGGTCCGATAGCTGGGGCCGGCCCTCCGGGCTCAGCCGTGGTTCCCAAACGTACACATTGCCAGTACTGGAGAGCGCAATTAAGCGGTCGCCAGACTCGGTCGCCTTGAGACTCACAATGTTCTTGCCCTTCAGGGTCTCCGCCTGATTCTGCGGGGAAGTCCATTCAACGACATTGCCGTTGACCAGCACGGCAGCAGCGAGGTGTGGCGTGATGGCAAGGTCGCGGAGCCTGGTGTTGTCAAAATACTCGACGCGCGTGGGCGCCGTCATGGCCTTGGGCGACTCGGGACCGTTGGAGATCAGCCGCTTGGAGTTGTCGCCCCACACGTAGACGCCCTGCAGGGGTCTGATTTTCTCCTGGGCATGGACGACGCCCACCCCGAAAGTAATGCCGCCAGCGACACCTAGCCCAAGACGAACGAGTCGGTGCATGCTTGATGTACTAGACGAGCCCGGCAAAGTGGAGTCTTTGCAGGTTGCTGGTCTATCAAGGCAGTTAGTTGGCCTACGCCGGGAACCACTGGGCGTTCTTTTATTTGTGACCTCGCCCTGATCTGAGTAACGGGCTCCCCGGGATTCGCACCCGCGGGCGCTGCGACGCTGCCCCACGCAGGGCCTCCCGAGGCGTGACCTACCCTAACCTTACAACCCCGGATTCCGCGTGGAGGTGGTGGCCTGGGCGACCGGCCAACGTTACGTCGTCTGTCCAAGCGTTGGTATGCTTTTTACAAATTTTCCTGCTCTGCCTGGCAAAAGCAGAGATAGCCTGCCTCGCACAGGAATATCAGACACGAGGGGACCCAAGGCATTGGTTCCCTGCCTGGCTCTGACGCCCGAGCCTGCTCATCAATTCCCGCTCACCCTGATGCCTGATCGCTTGTGCATGCTGATCTCCCACCTCAGCCTCAGCACTGGCTCGAGCCCTCCCAAGCTTAGACTTCCTACCCACTCTTCCTCCTCACTGCACTACCTAACAAGATTGCGTTTGGACTGGGAGCGGCGCAACGCTTGACTGTATGAACAGATCATTCAACGCCGTGGGCCGAGTCCGCTGGCCGCTACTGCGCCCAGGCGGAACGCATTTGGGGTGGCACGCACAAAGGCTGCATTTGCGGGCGCAGGCGCCGGGCTTGAGCCTGCCACACAGTCGTCCTGCCGGGCCGCCGCCGCCGACGAGCGCATGGTTAGCAAATGGGCCCAGGCATCCCGCCAGTGCGGGCGCGGGCGGCGTGCGCTGGCTGCACCACTTCGACACGCGCAAGTTCGCCGTGCAGCTTGAGCGCGAGGGCTTCACGGCCGCGCAGGCAGACGCTATCCTCAAGTCGCTGAGCACGGTTCTGAGTGACTCGGTCGATCACATGAATAGCACGCTGGTGTCCAAGGACGAGTTCAGCCGGCGGGTGTACCAGCAGAAGGTGGACTTCACGAAGCTCAAGTCGGAGCTGCAGACGCTGGACCGGGCCGACGTGGGCCGCGTGACCGAGGAGCACGAGCGGCTTGTCACGGACATCGAGAAGACGCGGCAGCAGTTCAAGGAGACCGTGGCCAAAGAGCGGGCCAACGTGCGGCTGGACCTCAATCTCGAGAAGGGCCGTGTCCGCGAAGAGGGCGCGGGCCATGAGCTCAAGATCCACGAAATCGACGCGCGCATCGACCAGGAGCTGTCCAACTTCCGCACCCAGATCGAGGGCACCAAGGTGCAGGTGCTGCAGTGGCTCATTGGTGTTTGCACGGGTACGTTTGCTCTGGTGCTCGCGTACATCCGGCTGCTGACGTAGACCGCCCGAGCTGGCCGTGTTTCTGTATTATTTATAATTAGTATCTAGCCCGAATTACACAGTGGCAGTGGCACGTTTCCGGCGGGGATACCGAACGGGAACAACGGCCCAGGGCGCTGCTGCACCCTCTGGAGCCGACAGGAGCCTACTGGATGTTGAACAGCTGCTTGACAATCTTGGCCGTCTCGTCAGGGTTCTTGATCGCGTGGCCAGTCACCCGCTTATCGTTGTAGATCTCCCAGTCGTTGCCGCCCTCAAAGGCCTTGTCGCCGAAAAAGTGGATGGTGTCAAAGCCCTCGCCCTCGACGTGACGCAGTGCGTACGTCTTGTCCCAGCCGGTGGGGAAGACATCAAACGAGATCTGGCCGCCAATTGAGTATGTCAGGGCCAGGTCGGCAAACTCCTTCTTGAGCGCGTTCACCAGCGCCTTGCGCACGCCGTGTTCCAGGTCGTACTTCTCGAACTCATCGCGCTCCTCGTTCGATGCATTACGGCCAACGGGCGAGATATTCACCAAGCCCTTGCGGAACTCGATGAATGTACCGCGGCGCTTGGGCAGATCGATGTCCGACAGGTAGCGCAGAACAAACTTGACCAGCTTGTTGTAGCGGTCCTCGCCGATCCACGAGATGAACGACTCTGCGGGCAGTGCCTTGCCCTGCTTGTACGCCTCCAGGCCGTTCTCCGAGAACGCGTAGTCGAACAGGCTCAGAATATCATCGCCCAGCTGCTCCTTCTGCTTAGCCAGATCAGAGCCGCCAACAAAGCCGATCACGGCCTTCTTCTTGAGCTCTTGCAGCAGCTTGAGAATCTCGGGAGTCACCTTCCGGCGCGCAGGGGTCAGAGTACCGTCCACATCGAAAAGCACCAGCGTCTTGGGGTTTTCACGGTCTTTGAAGTCGCTCATTTTTGGAGTTGGGGTGAAGGAGGTGGAGAGGTGTCGCGCTTTATCTACCACGTAACATAACCGCCCGTGGGTAAAAAGGACACGTGAGGATAGGAGAGGCCCGCGTGGCACCTCATGCCCGCACGCACGCACGCGTCGCAAAGCATATCGATCTATTTGAAGCGGGCCAAGGAGCAGGCTAGCAAACAACAGCTGGCATCTACATTGCATCCGTGGACAATATCAGCTTCGTTTAGATGCCTCCTATCTGGTATTTCTGCCTGCTGCTGGCTGGCTTGCTGCGGCCCTCCGGCCATGGTTGCACCCCCATCTGCAGGTCCTGGGCGTGCAGATGCTGCGGGCTGTAAGCTGACGCGTGCCCCAGCCAAATAGTCGCGACCGGCAAGCACAGCTCTCTGCAAGCAGTGCTGGGTTTAACGGTCAGACACTTATTCTCAAACGAATTACGCCGCATTTTCAGCCGGAAGCGGCGGTTCTGCTCTGTACAAATCCCCTGAACACAGCCCTACGCATGCAGCATCAAGGAGACTGCGTGATCGGATTATATTTGGGCCACGCCAATAAAGTCCTTTGTTTTATTCCTCCAACCCTCACAAGGGACGAAACCCGCCGGCTTTACTATGTAGCAGCCGCGTATGCCCAAGTGAATATACTTGAATCAGCAGTCGTATGGAGACAGCCAACACGTGATATCCCACTACCAGCTATAGCGGAAAACGTAGCTTTCATTTTGTATATACTCAACTAGCATTTTTTTCTAACGCCTCAGCCGCAATTCCAGATTCGCGTGGCCTGTTATCCGAACCAGTATGCAGTTGGCACGGCCAGCTGGCTTTTTGCCCCTAAGCCGCTAGCCTTTCATTGCTTTCCACTGAGCTAACTAAAATCTACTGGGCACAAAACTGGCTTATGAATCTCACGTGCTCAGACGCCAACATCCCTAACCTCACTAACCGGCTAAGTTAGACGGGTGGATAGTCGGTTGCTGCGAGCGCCAGGCTATGATTTTTCTTGTGGTCTTGGCATGAGCTGCCTGATGTGGATAGCAGCCCTTTGGCTCAGTCATCCTGGCCAATGGCCAGATTGCTGCATGTTCCACCACCTTCGTTGGGCGGAGCCCATATGCAGTCACTCAGCTGCGTTATGCACCATTTATAATCTAGGGCTTAGGGCTTTGGGCTCGCGGTAAAGTGGCGCCCGATACAAAACTAGGACGGTCAGCACGTCTGGAAATCTCCACATCGAACGTCATGGCTCGCCGTCCCGCTCGCTGCTACCGCTACTGCAAGAACAAGCCGTTCCCCAAGTCGCGCTACAATCGTGGTGTCCCCGACGCCAAGATCCGCGCGTTTGACCTGGGCCGGAAGCGTGCCTCCGTCGACGACTTCCCGTTGTGCATCCACCTCGTGTCGAACGAGATTGAGCAGCTGTCGTCCGAGGCCCTGGAAGCTGCCCGTATCGCTGCCAACAAGTACATCACCAAGCTGTCTGGCCGTGAGTCCTTCCACCTGCGCATCCGCGTCCACCCCTTCCACGTTCTGCGTATCAACAAGATGTTGTCGTGCGCCGGTGCTGATCGTCTTCAGCAGGGTATGCGTAACGCCTGGGGTAAGCCTGCCGGTCTGGCTGCGCGCGTCTCCATTGGCCAGGTCCTGATCTCGGTCCGCTCCAAGGACTCGAACAAGGCCGTCGTCATTGAGGCTCTGCGCCGCGCCCGCAACAAGTTCCCCGGCCAGCAGAAGATCATCATCTCCAAGAAGTGGGGCTTCACCCCTCTTGACCGTGAGGAGTACGTTACTCGTCGCCAGGCCGGTGAGGTCCGTGAGGACGGTGCCTACGTCAAGTTCCTGAACCAGAAGGGTCCTATCGAGGAGAACCTCCAGGCCTTCCCTACTGCGTTCACCCAGTAACTTACAGAATGGTTCCCGCCGCTTGCGCTACCGTATAATATATATCCGCATGTAGACGATTAAAAAAATGGTCAAAACGTTTTCGTGATGCCGATTGAGGATAGGTAGGTATGTGCTTGGATTTTGGATGTCTGTGGCGGCACTCGTGTTCGGGCGTTTGCTACCGGTAGAGCTCCCCGAGCTTCCAAACTTTGGGATTAGTTAGCGCCCATGGGCCACCAAAGAGCGGCTCCTACCTGACATGCAGGCAGAAGTCAACCCAAACGAAGACACAGAGTGGAACGACGTGCTGCGGCAGCACGGCGTTCTGCCGCCCAAGCCGCCATCGCCTACAGCAGAATTGGAGCAGGCCTTCGAGGAAGCTGTCGAGAAAGCTCACGCCAACCGGCTCGAGGGTAAGTCGCTGGACGAGCTGGACGAGATCGACGACGACGGCCTGGAGGACGAGGCATTTGTGCAGCAGTACCGCGAGAAGCGGATTCGCGAGCTGCAGGCGCAAGCGGCGCGCAACAAGTTTGGCGAGGTCGTGCACATCACCAAGCCCGACTACAAGCGCGAGGTCACCGAGGCATCCGAACACACGCCCGTTGTCCTGCACATTTCCAGTACCGGCGGCAGTGAATCCCGCCTTCTGGCAGCGCTGCTCAGCCGCGTGGCACCCCGTCTGCGCGACGTCAAGTTCGTGGACATCGACTCGCGGCAGATCAACGAGAACTACCCGCTGAACCAGACGCCCACCGTGCTGGTGTACAAGAACGGCAACCTGATGGACCAGCTCGTCACGCTCAGCACCATTGGCGGCAAGTCCACGAACCTCCGTGACATCGACGACTACCTTGTTAAAGTTGGAGTCCTCACGACGTCAGACCCGCGACTGCTCGTTAACCGGGATGATGCCAGCGACAGCGAGTGAGCCTAAACTGCATGCATGCCGCCGGGAGCCAGCCTGCGTCTGCGTCCCACAGGCCTGGGGCTTACATAATTTTTTCATATATCACTGGATATATTTGACTGTTCAAGAAAACTTACTCCTTGGCCGTTGTTGCTTTTGTTTTTACGCTTTTAGGCCCTCTTTCACAGACATAATATGGGACGCTATTTAGGAAGCAAGCGCCGGAAAACAAAGCGCTACGCGCGTGACCCGGACCAAATTTTGCACGATGATCTCTCCTCGACCAAATCCATCAACAACCTGAAGCACCAGGCTATGGACGAAACTAAGCCGGGCTTGGCGCAGCACTACTGCCTTCCTTGTGCACGGTACTGCGAAACCGAATATGCATTAAACTCACACCAAAAGTCAAAGGTCCACAAACGGCGGCTTCGCGACCTGAGAGATGGTCCGTACACGAAGGAGGAGGCCGATTTCGCTGCTGGCAAAGACGTGGCCAAGTACATGGCCAAGTCCAAGCTACAACGCGACATCAAGGAGACCTCGGAAGTTGGCGAACTTCTTACAGCTCCGGTCGCTCCTCCTCAGATCGCGGCAGAAATGGACGTGGAGCAATCCGGAGACGTAGCTACGACAGCACCTGCCGGGACGGCGGGTGTCAGTCCAGAAAGCGCAGAAAGCGACCACCAACCCGACGGTACTACTGTCGAAGAACTTATTCAAGTCTAATGTCATCACTTATTTATGTACATGATCGTATAAATATTTTTTGCCGTGTTTCTTCTCGCGAGCTTGTCTCTGGAAAATGACGCGAAATCGCTTTATTCGCTTTATTAGGTTGTCAGGTACTCGCTCGCAGCTTCCAAAAGCTGCTGCTTGTTGTCAGCAGCCAAGTGGAACATCCGTTCATACTGAGAAATCATGCCCGTCATAACGTTTTGCTTCAGAACAGCCCCACTGGCAATCTTGCGCATGTGGTCCTCCGTCTCACGGCGAAGAATTGGCTTGGTCAGAGATTGATCAAGCCCGATAGCATCGTAGCCAGTAACAAGCGCAATTCCAAGCGTTGAGGGCACTAGTGCTCGCTGTTTCTCGAAAATGAACTGTCTATCTTTGATTTTTTGAATGTGGTCTGCCATGGTTGCGTCCGTGCCTATCCCGTTAGCGTCCATGAGGCCAATAAGCTCAGGCTCAGTTAAGTAGCCTGGAGCCGTTGTTTTTTCCTTTTCCAGCTTTACAGAGCCCACACTCACTGTCTCATTAAGCTCAAACTCCGGAAGCAGATTGGTGTTCCAGCTCTCGTAAATGTAGATTTCTAGGTAGTTGCGCTCCCTCACTTGTAAGCCTGACGCATGGAACAACTCGTCACCGTATTGTAGTTTGGCCGTTGTTAGCGTACCTTTGGCATCATTAGAACAGCATGCCAGGAAGTGCCGGCAGATGAACTCGTATACTTTGTAATCGGTGGCGTTACCAATCGCATCGCGAGTGGCCGCAATAATTGGGTGAATAGGAGGGTGGGCGCGGTCGTCACTTCTACCTTCACGCGGAGCAAGGTACGCGCCCTCAACAAGTTTCGATGCGTAGCCACCCCACTGATTGTGGGCCTGCTGTTTGCCCACAAGACCCTTGATGTCAATAGCCTTGGGAAACCGGTTGGTCTCTGTGCGCGGGTAAGAGATATATCCTTTGTTGTAAAGGCTCTCAGCAACATCCATTATCTTTTTCGCATCCATCTTCAGAAAGGTAGCACCAAGCTTTTGTAGAGACACCGTCGTGAGTGGTAACGGTCTGTATTTCGACGTGGGCCTGTTGCTCACAGAGGTGATTTTGGCTGTCTCCCCACCTTTAGCCAGAGCCCGCTCATACAGCACTGTAGCACTCATATGGTCAAACAGGCGGTTTCTATCCCATCGAAATTGGCGACCTGTGGTTGACCCTTTGGTAACTTTCAGATCAATATACCAAAACGGTTCGGGCACGAAATTTTTCACCCTGAGATAGCGGTCAACAACGAAACCCAACGTGGGGAATTGGCAGGACCCGTAAGAGATAGTTCCTGCTCCTTCTCGCAGCTCGGCAAACCTGTCTCTGAAAATTTTGGTCTGAAACCGGGTGAGGGCGAAGCCTGTCCGCAAATCGAGTTCTTGCCGCGCGTCGACAGCCTCGACCAACTTCATGTCCAGATCACGCGGCCGCTGCGCTGCCTGTTTCAAATGGTTGTGCGCGACATTATTGAACTGGGCGCGCTTAACCTGAATGCGCGCGTTCTTGGCTCTCGCTTCGGTGACAATTTCATAGCCAATACTCTCGCCTTCTCGGTCGCAATCCGTCCAGATATATAAGATGTTAGCACCTTCGCTCTCGTTCTTGATATTTGTCGCAACATCCTTCATACCTTTCCCTACTACAGTTCGAATCGGTGCCGCGAACAACGAAGCAGGGGGATGGTCCCACTGATTGAAGGGCTCCACAAACTCTATAGCTGTGAGATGGCCCAGCACAGACGTTACAGTTACCTCACATTGGCCCCATGCTTGAAAATTATAACTCAGGTCGTAATTCCGTATATACTTGCTTCGTGTCGACCGCGTAGAGAATTGACCTCCAGAAAGTGCTTGCGCCAATGCTTTGGCGATTGATGGCTTTTCCGCCACGCATAGCACTCGCATGTAAGACGCGTGCCAGGCAGCTCGGCAAGTGGGAATTGATGGACGCGTGTCGCCATACGTGTCAGCTTCACGGGTGGATTCACCAAGGACTCGTGTAATCTCATGGATCCTCCTCATGAGTTGAATAGCTAGTAAGGACTTTGATTTGGATCTGGCAAAGGGAATTTATGTAGAGCATTCTCAATTTCGTGCTGCAGTACCACAAGTTCCAGCTTTACTTCTGGACATTTCTGAGCGACCAGATGCTAAAGCCGGCGCAAGCCAACGGCTCGCTCCTCGATGATGATAAATATTTTACGGTTTTATTCAGTTCGTTTTTCCTCCATCTCTTCGTACTGTGAGATGGTCCACCAAGTTGAACCGTGGCGTACCATGACCCATAGACACATTGAAGTTAAAAAGCCTAGGGTCGGTATCATGATATTCGCCAACAAGACCTTTGATCAACATGATGATCCCATCTAGGCGCTCATACATGAGACCGACCATTTTCACACCAGCCATGATCCAGCGGCCATCATGATCAAGGTACTCGTTCTCAATATGGTCCATAAGAGCTCCGCTATGGGAAATAATCTCTTGTAAATGCCAAAAGTACTCTTCAGAAAGAATTCCCGGTGTCACGCTAGGTAATGGCTCGCCCGTAGTAATAGCTCTTGCGGACATGTACATAACCGCGTAAGCTCCAGACAAGATCTGAGGGTTCGACCAGCCCAGGCGATTCAGCAATTCTGGGATGCGCTCCGTCTCATTGAAGGTGTTTATCAAGGAATAAAGAAATGGCATCATGTGCACAATCTCACGCTCCAGGCGCAGTAAAAGGGCATAATGATGCTTGGGCCATACGCCAACCAAAGGCGGCTCGAATTGTAGCTCCAATTGAATGTTGTCAATGGCAGCCAACTTGGTAAAGACCAGTCGGATACTTCGGAAGATCTCGTCCTCCACAGGATCTGCTCGAACCGAGGGATCATCGTAGCGCTGCATGCTGAAATTGATAAGTGCAGCTTGGACATCACCAATAATTCTCAGGCAAGCCCCGTGAATGGTACGGATGGCCTTCTTTGCAGTTTGCGGTCGAGGGAGCATTGTTGCGATAAATGACAGCGTTACACCAACCACAACACAAATAAACCGATGATAAAATGTGCTCCACCCGGGCTCAAGATCATACCCTATCTGCGGATCGTGGTTCGCTGTCCAGCTTGAGCCCATTACCAGGTAAACAGTAAACCCAAACACAAGCGCACCTACCGGCAGCATGGCATTACTGAAGTGGCCATAATAAACCACTACAGCAGATATTGGCGCTAAAATAGCAGCATACCCAATAGCGTTTCCCCTGCCGCTTCCCGCACATATGTACCATCCAACCATACCCGTAACACCTCCAACGCCGGACATGAGTATGCGCTGCCCAAGGCCATAAATTGTATCCGCAGGACGAGCCCCCATGGTCATACCTGCCATGATTGAAGCCCAAACGACACGATTCGAATAGGCAAAATGTAGCGTTGGCCGAGCAAAATATAAAATGGCAGGAATGAGGCCCACGGCAGCGCGCTTAACAGAGTAGGAGAGCTCGCGGTTGAAAACCGTGTGTTTGATCGAAAATAAATAAGCGCCAATGTAATGGAATGTGTTCTGTGGAGGAGTCGAGTCGACATTTCTCGCCTGCACTTGGTTCAGTGGCTTATAGTTTTTGAGTTCAAGAGGTGGATCAAAGTCTGCATACTTTTCGTATAATGCTCGTCGGCTTTCTCCTCTCGTTGCTCTATGCTTTTTGGTAAAGTAAGTATTGAAGCGCGGCTTTGGTTGTGCATTATCTAAAAATAAGCACCACCGTCCAAGCTTACGCGCCAGCCTCGCGTACTCTTTACAGAGAAACCCGTAAAATGCGTCTTCGACGAGGACAAAATTATACTGAGCGCCCGTATAGTTTTTGTTTTTCAGCGAGTCTCTAGGAAAGCTCTGGTTGTGCATGATCTTTTCGTACGCAACTACAAGATCTTGCATAGCTTTCTCTAGGTTCTGTTGGCGCTCTTCTTGGCGCTGAACTCTCTTGTTCCACGTGTGCGGTAGCAATAAGGAGAATAGTCTCCACCTATTTGCCTCTTCAAGCCAGGCGGTCACCTCAAATACTAGGGCTTGCGAGAGCTCTAAAAGAGGAGCATAGTGGTTTAGCACGTCAGCGTAGAGTCTGTCCAACTGTTGAACTGTTAAGAGCCCGCGAGCATCTTCTCCTAGGATCGCAGCACCCAGGAATTGTTCCCTTCGACGCTCTTCAAATGCGCTTGCATGTTTGTAGTGTAATTTTTTTCGACGACGAAGTAATGTAGGTCCTCCCCTGGCTCCGCCATAATCAAATGTATTGGATCTACCTCGTTTGGGTATAGGTTCCAGAGGTACCCCTTGAACCGGTGGGCTAGGCTTCGGCACATTGGATGCAAAGTCTCCTTTATTTCCAGACTTCGGCGACGAAGCATGTTCATTTCTCGACCGCTCAGATACTAATGTCAAATCCACACGTTCCTGGAAGTCGAGGAAGAAAAACTTGAAAGAATAGATGCTGTTGTTCAAGCCCTGAACTCTTGAACCGAGCTCTAAGAGATCATCGCTATCGAACCTAGCGTATGAGAGCTCGTATTTTGAGACCAATCTATCCAGTAACATCAAATTCAAGGGCTTAAGGGCCGCAACTGTACGTTTGGGGAATTCATCTAGGAGTGAACCAAAGTTAGGGTCTGAAGGTTTTGTGTTGTATTGCTCTGCGAACAGGTCCTTGGCAATTGAGCGAGCGGTCCGCGTAGCGCCGATAATTGTGTTGATAATCTTTTTGTTGGAGCTCATGGGGAAGACTACTATTGACCAAAAGACATTGAATGCACAAGATATGCCGATGGTAACTATTACACCTCTAGCCAAGAGCCAAGGCTCGAAGTATGGAAGATGATTTCCTTGAACAAAGATAATATACCCCGCGAACAAGCACAAGATAAAAGATGGACGGAGATATGAATAAGAGATCGCAATGTAGCACAAAGGTGTTAACGCGAAGACAATAGCAAAGCAGGTAACAGCAGTTGCCCGCAGCTGGATGTACCGTCCGTCCAGCAACGTCAGTTCTGCACATTTCATGTCTCCTCTTGTACATTCGCCGGCATCATAAAGGCGGTTGTATACTTCGCTCTGTGATAAACGTCCCATGAGTCTGTAGTTGATAGCGCGTGCCACGACAAAGTGGGCAAACGTGTAGATCATGAACAACATCGTAGCGCACGAATTGAAGACTGACGCAGCTACTGATTGCCCACCGGCCATCTGCACAACCGTTGCAATGTTTGCAAAGTATGACGATGGACCCAGCCACATGCCGGTCCGCTTTATCACGGTGATAATCACGAGCACCCAGATATGGAGCCATGATCGCAGCGCAACTTTGAAAGATTTGTAGTCTAAATGGCGGAGAAAAAAATCTGGCCGGAGCTCCTTCACGGCATTGTCGAAAACATGAGCCCAATTGCTCTCTGAGTCGTGGGCTTGAGCCCTTTTAAGATCCTGTTCGACTTGGCGGCTTTGGGATCTTTTGAGCGAGAATATATCTGGGTTAACGTCTCTATCGGTTACGCTGTCGTCCTCTATAACAAAGAGAGGGTCGGGCTCTTCATCTGTGTTCACGGCCGACATTTTCAAAAGCGCTCGGACGGGAGATCAACGTTCCGCAGTTAGTTGAATACGTCGGGGACTTTCAAGTGTTAAGCTGCACTGTCCGCTGCACGCGAATAACGCACGTGACCTGAGCATTCGCCGACCTTTGCAGCTAAATCCCGTGGAGTCTTGGTCGAATAGCGGATTTGCCGGCACTTATCGTTCTTGAGCAAGTGTTAATGCTTCTCAGTATGTCTGAACTACTTTTCCTCGGAACAACAACAATATTAACAGCTAGCGTGCATAACAACAGTCGAACTGGCTGCCGGTGGAGGGTCAGGGTCTTTGAACGGGCGCGCGCGGGCCGCCGCAGGTCCTCAGCGCGTAAGCCAATCCAACCCGAACCCGGCTCTTCGAGCTCCAGCATAGATCGCAGGGTTCACTAGCCAAAGATCTTGTTGTGCGTACAGAGCGCCCCCAACCTGCATATCTGCAAGGCTTGCCGATAAGCCCCGCACAATACTCGCCTGGACACGCGAGCAGTCGCGCAGCCCCACTTCCCGTTCATCAATTGTAAAGTGGGCCCAAATCCAAATCAGTCGACACCAGCGTCATGTTTTTTGGGCTCTTCACCTCGCAGCATGAGAAGGACATCGCTTTCAAGCGTGCTCAGCGCCAGAACCGAATCGATGGCCTTCCTGCCTACAACAAGCCAGTAACCGCTGCCGAACGGAGCATCCTCAACACGCCTGCTGCACAAGTGATCACAAAAATACAAAGTAAGCAATTGACCCCGCGCGATGTACTGCTGGCCTACGGCAAGCGAGCTCTCGAGGCCCAGGCTAGCGTCAACTGCTTGACGGAGATCATGATCTCTGATGCCGAGCGTTGGGCAGATCAAGTTGATACAACCAAGCCGCTGGCTGGGTTCCCCGTCTCCTTGAAAGATACGACGGCAGTCAAGGGCTATGATTCAACCATCGGGTATTCCAAGTTTGTGAACAAACCTCTGCAGTATGAGGCACCTCTGGTCAAGCTGCTGCGGGACGCAGGCGCGGTGCCGTTTGTCAAGACAAATGTTCCTCTTACCCTGCTCTCCTTCGAAAGCTACAATGATATATGGGGAACCACCGACAACCCACACGTCTCTGGCTATACGCCTGGGGGCTCCAGTGGTGGTGAGAGTGCTCTCCTGGCCTTTGGAGGTAGTCGCTTGGGAATCGGAACAGACGTTGCCGGAAGCGTCCGTGTACCCGCTCACTTTGCCGGATGTTACTCTATTCGCTGCTCCACAAGCCGCTTTCCCAAATATGGGAGCCCCACGCCGCTGCCTGGCCAAGAGGGTATCCCCTCTGTGTGCTCTCCTATGACCCGCACCTTAGATGACCTCAATTTCTTTTTGAAGACAATCATCAAAATGAAACCCTGGACGTATGACCACACTGTTGCACCTCTAGCATGGCGTGAAGTCGAGCTCCCGAAAAAGCTGAAAGTTGGAGTACTTTGGGACGACGGTGTGATCTCGCCCTCCCCAGCCTGTCGCAGGGCTTTGGAATTGACAGTGGACTCACTCGAGAAGAAGGGCCACGAGATCGTGACATTCACGCCACCCAATCCATTGGAGGCTCTTAAAGTTGCTTCCCATTTGCTCATGAGCGATGGCGGAAAGGTAGGAACCACGGGCATGTACTGGGGAGAACATAACGACGCGGGTGTGGCAAGAGCTGTGAGATTTGCGCGTTTGCCTCGATGGGTCAGGAAAATATATGGGTGGTACGTTAAATACATTAAGCGTGATCCCGTGTGGGCTGAGCTACTGGACAATTTTGGCGAGCAGACCATTACCGAACGCTGGGCCCTGGTCGCCCAGCGTGAAGAATATAAATCCAAATTCTTCGAGGCTTGGAATGCTTCGGGCATAGATATTCTGGTGACTGTACCGAATGCCACTCCTGCATTTCCTCACCGTGGATTGTACAATTCGTTCTCTTCCTGTGGCTATACTTTCATGTTCAATCTGCTAGACTATCCCGCCGGTGTGCTGCCTGTCACTAAGGTCGACAAGAACAAGGATGCACTTCCTTCGGATTTCAGACTGCAGGATCTGAATGGACCCTCGCAGGGCGCCTATATCCAGTACAATGCGGCGAGGATGCATGGGCTGCCAGTCGGTGTACAGGTTGTAGGCCCCAGGCTGGAGGAAGAAACGGTTCTTGCAGCCATGTCACTAATACAACTCGCCCTCAAAGACAACGGTATCCAGTACCAGCTGTTGAATGAATGATCATAGAATCTCACCATTCTATATGATATAGTTTACGTTAACCCGAGAGCGGATTGTCAAGCCGGAATCAATCCAGCCCCTTCCCGTCTCAACGCTCGAGAACAGAGTCAATCTGCTCCAGCTCACTCTTGAGACTCACTTCTTCGACCGTCTTTACAAGTTCTTTTGTCGATTTCGCCATGTCAAACGACACCCCCGCCAGTCGTTGTCTCAACTGCCTCGTAGGCACACGCCCCACGTCTAGCTTAGCTAGTTCTTCATGCAGAACATCCATCCTTTGCGAACAATCTCCGAGGTTCTGTAGAATGAACGAGCCCTTATCTCTGAGCAACCAGTTATTGGTTTGCTGCATAGACGACCCTGTAGCATCGATCATCTTATTCACATAAACAGTGATACTGTGTACAAGGGGCTTCAGCTCACCTGCCTTGACATTCTCTCGAATACCTGAAAGTAGACTCTGGATCAAATCGACAGCTTCTGAGGTCTGTTCCTCTAGGTAGCCTTGTAGCTCAGCAATTGTACTATCCGGAGCAATTTCCAGGTTGACAGCACGTTGAGGTGCTTGCGCAGTTGCATGCTCGATTACAGCCTCATCCACTATTGGCTGCTGAGGGCGAATATCAACGCTCTTTCTGGCCTCATGAGCAAGGCTACTGCGCGACGCCCTGCGCGATGAAACGTCCGGAATTACAGGAGGAGGAACCTGTGACCGGCTCAGCAACGGGGAATGCCGATGGGTCGATTGAGGCGTAGTGGATTCTTTCGAAAAGCCGCCCTGCTTCAAAGGCGGTGTAGTTTGATTTGCCCAAGAAGGTGAATGCATAGGCGGCGGGCTGCTAACTGGAGAGCCAGCTGAGGTTGGCGCTGACTTGGGCGTCTGGTCGGCTTGACTCGCAGAAGTAGCCGGAGCATTTGCTGGCGCGTGGTCATTGTAGCCGTAAGCCTGCGTACCAAAAATAGGTTGTTGGTCTGTTGAATTAAGAGCTCTGCTAGTCATAGACCGTCGCATTTCTTGATCAGTGTCAATCTCAGCAGACCCCTGCTGGATTGAATGCTCGCCATCCTTGCTCGAAGCTGAATACGCTAAACCATCTGTCACAGCTCCCCTAGAAGTAGATAGAGGTCCCAAAATAGGTCCAGTCTTGGCTGTTCCTTGACTGATAACCACATTGCGTGGTTGGGTCAGGCCATTTTCTGATTTGAGCTCTGATTTAACTTGAGTGTCTTTGCGGGAGTGACCATGTGTCTCATCCTGGACGGTAGGGAGTTGCGGTTCAAAGAACGAACTTTCGCGAGTACGGGCTACCTCAGAAATTGGTTGCGAAAGACTGTTAGACCAACGACGTGACCCAGACGATCCGGAGGATGAGCGTGACGACTTGCGTACTGACCCCTGCGACGGCACAGGTTGCAACGCCTCGGGGAGAGACTTAGAAGCCTGATTCGGTTCAACAAACTGAACGGACGGCAAGCTCTGTGCAGAATGCCAGCTTTTCCTATTTGCAGTGGCATTGGCATTGGCCCACCCAGAATCGGAAATATTGGGTTGGCTCGGTATAGCCGTTGACCTACTAGCGTCGGTCACATTCACGGCCGTAGAATTGAGGCTCGCGGTCGATTCACGGTACTGTGTAAACTCACGCGGCTCACTGCGAATACCAGCAGCACGCAGTAGCTCAATTATAGCGAAAGAATGGTCTGAGCACGCAGCGTCCAATAAGACTAAAGGCAACAATCCCTCTGAGGTAGCGAAATTACGGACCACAGAAATGAGCTGGTTGGCCGTTCGTGTGATCAGCCGAGTTTGGTTAACAAACTGAGCGTCCTTGTCATCGAAATTAACAATAGCCCGCGTGGCAAGTACAACTTCGTGCAAATTTTCGAGGACATCTGAGTTTCCCTTTCGTGAATTTGTTAGAAGGCCACCAATAGCCTGATGAAAACGCTGAACTACTGATTCCCTCACGTGGCCCTTCGAGGATGCCAAATCAGGACTATCCAACTGGAGAACGTTGGGGATAATCATAGATGAGCGCTGCGATCCTTTAAGACAGCGCAGTTCTTCCGCAGCCCTTGCGTACTGAGACTTCCACTCTTGCACTTCGAGTGTTAACCTGTGTACCTGGCTTTCCAAATCTGCAACGTTCAAGTTATTCGGATTATTTTTGCGGACTTGTGCCCGCATCTCTTCAAGGAAACCGTAGGCCTCATCGCGAACACGATCAGTGACCTGCTGTTGCTCTATCAATTCCTTTTTGAGCTGGCTGTGCCTCCGCTTTAGATCACCATGATCCGTTTGCAGTTTTTCGTGAGTGGCAGTCAAGGCGCCCGCGCCAGAAGCTGTCGCTGAATCAAGTACACGGGAAGGTATGTCATCTGGCATATGACCATTTGTGCTCTGAAGCCGAGATTTAAGCTCAATATGCTCTTTCAAAAGAGCCTCATATTTTGTTGACAGGTTCTGATCCTTTCCAGGCACATCTCGAGAATTGATCTCTGAATCTTGACTCTGGATAATCTGCTGGAGTGCTTCTGATTTTTGACGTTCAGCCTCCAAATCATCTGTATGACTCTTTGATGCATTCTCACGGGCAGCTACCGCGGCAAGGCGGCTGTGTTCAGTCTCCTGTAACACTTCGTGAAGATGTGTATTTTCAGCGACAGCTTCAGAGTTCAGCGACTCAAGTTGATGAATCTCACCTTCCAAGTGGTTCACAGTTTGATCCAAGCGCATGCACTTTGCAGTTAGCTCCCGGATCTGCTCATCTTTGTCTTGCTGATCCTCATGATCAGGCTCATTCTCGTGTAGCTGATCACCCCGAGAACGCTCATCTCCAGTTGTGTCAAATGTAGCCTCGCGAGTGGCTGTCAAATCATGGGTACTAGTGACAGCAGTGAGATGAACTGGGGCGTTAATTTTGTCGTGCAGTTGGGACGCCGCGCGGCTGCCATTCTCAGGTTGCCGAGCACCGCTGGGCTCGCGAGCGACCGTACCGCCTGGAGGAACAGAGGCATCCAGCGGCACGGGGGATACCATGCCGAACACTTGTGATCCAATATTCAGTGACTCAGGCTCTGAACTTCCACGATCAAGGCTATCGGAATCATTGAAGTGGAACGTCTCGGTAGCTTGACGCTGGAGCGGCACCCTGCCAAGTGTTTCTGCGCCGACTCCAGCACGAGTCTCAGAAACATCACCGTTAAGAGCGCTATTAGCATAGCTGTCGTCGGCACGAATGCCACCATGGCCGTCGACAGAGCCGTAGTCGAGCGAGCGCGGATACCCTTGTCCGACAACTAGCGCTGCTTCTGAAGCATGGCCCAATGAGATATCCTGCGACTGGCTACCGGCAGCACTCTCGGTCGACACTTTTGCGGGATTGTAGCCTTCCGCTTCTGGGGAATAGTCCTCGTACTCAACATCGCTAGTCGCGGCATGGGCATCAGCGGTGACCCCCAACTCATTGACGGCTGGTCCGTGGCTCAAGCCGTCTCTGCTCCCCGACAAAGCTGGATCCTCGTCATCTTCTTCCTCATCACTCATGGCCATTTGAGATTTTGTTGGCAGCACACTCGTGGCAACAAGCTGTTTGGCACCAAGCTCTTCTGTACGCGAGCTCGCAGGCTCGGACACTTCGGAATAAACCTCGGACACGTGAGTCGGGTGCGAGTTTAACGAGGATCGTGACATCTCCTCGAGCTTATCATCTAGCGTGCGTAGGAGCACTGGGTATCTGCGCTCGTACTCAGCAATCAAGTCCTTGCACATATCTCCAAAGCGTTGGTCAGAGAGATCGCCAAGTTTGAAGCGAGCGTCGTTCCGCTTGTGGTGAATGTCCTCGCGGTGGGCAAGGTGACCATGGGGATGCACTTCGGGCGCCTGGCGCCGCTGGAGCTCGTCGTAAATGTCGGTAGACAGCTCGTAGAGGTGCGCGTCGGTAAAGCGCGAGAGCTTGCGCAGCGACATGGAGGTCCGATGCTCATGCGGAGGTAGGACGCGCGCAAACGCAGTGAAGGCCGCGTAAAACTCGGCAATTTCTGGTGGAACGGTCCCAGACATGATGTTGCCGTGCGGGAGCGCCCAACGGCAGGGGGAAAGCCGGCTAATATATTGGTAGCCCTCGATTGGGAAAGTTTAGCCAGACAGCCCGGAAATACACAGCGGCGTGCCAAGACCTATTGCTCTCGGAAAGCTCTTTAACCAGGTTCAGTAGCTAGTAGCCCAGAAACGGCCCGAGGGGGTACGAGCTAGAATAGGTTTTAGAATCGGTACCTGATTTTCTGGACCCTGCAGAGTGAGTGAGGTGCCTGCTGCAACTTAAAGTGCGCCTGCATTCACGCGTCTACCACGTGACCCGCGTAACCTGAGAGAGAGATTTCACTCAAGAGTAGCCGGGCCGCCGCAATATTCTGCTCCTGCGCTTGAACGTCTGGAATCAGCATGTTTGAATTCGATACAGTGCCATATCTCTTGCTTGTGTAGGCAGTTTTGCAAGCAACTCGCAGAGCTGACCGCATCGGCAGGTCTGGAGGCTCGAGCTTCGCGACAGCTAGTCACTTACGGCGAGCCAGTCTTGACGCTCTGCCGAGTCTCCACAGTGCAGAAAGAGATGAACGTGTGCGCCGTTTCTTCAATATGTTTCTTTAATTTGCGATATAATGGCCACGTGGTGATTCACTTGATGCTCTTAGCGCTTATATACATTCATGGCCTAGCATGATTATGCCTAGCCGACTAGACAGATGCTTCGCGGGTGTCTTTATCCCCGTTTTGACGCGAATTCGTCGCGTCGCCTTGGTTCGAGCTCTTCAACAGAGGGCCTGCAATGTCAAACACCGAGTACGTTCCCTGCAGCAGCCTGGCTTCCACAAACTTGGCTGCAGCGTCGGTCCCATGCTCAAGTTGGACAGCACCCACGAGCGCATTAATGGCCCGAGCCTTCACTGTAGTCTCGCCGCGGCCGCCTTCATCGGCGGGCCGCCAAAACAGAGCAGGCGCTAAGCCCGCACGATCAGCCACCTCGGCCAGCGTTTGGCTGCAGGACAGCATCTCCACCGCGTGGGAGCTCACGTCGAAGTTGCGGCCGTTGACGAAGTAGCTGCCATCATGGCCGGCTTGACTAGCCAAGGCAGCCTCAGCCGCGGCCCTACCCGTGCCGACCCGCAGCAACTGGTTGCCAAACGTGGCCAGCTTCTCGTTGTAGGGCTTTTTGCCGTGTGCAAACGACTTGTGTGTGAGCGCCTGTACAAGCACTGGCTCTGACAAGGTCCACTCGCCTACAAAGCTGCGCGCAGGTGCCAGGCTCTCGCTGGTGCCGGGGTATTTGACGCCTGCGGGACTTGTGAGATATGACTCTGGGTCTTTGCGGAGACCTCGGACTGTGCGTTCTCCGTTCCGCACAAGAACTATGCTCCTTCGGCCTAACGTCTGTGCCGGCAGAGCCGGCAGACGCCGCAGAATCAGCCGGGCAAGCGTCATTAGCGTGGTTTTCCAGTTTCCAGAGAGAGGACAGCCAGGGTTGGAAACCTGAATTTTTCACTCAGCTGGGACAATCAATGGCGGCCCACGCGCCAGCTTCTTGTCCGTGTACTCAAAGTCTGTCAGCTTGGGGTATGTGCGGCAGTTGGGTGGTTCGCAAAGCTTCGGTCACATGACCAACAAATGCTTGTCGGATAATTTATTTTTCAGTGACGGGCCACGTCGATACCGCATCCATCTCCGCCGGTACAATTCGAGCCAGCATCTGAATTAGTGGGTTAGATGGACGCCTTTAAAATTCTTGCGAGAGGTGCAAAGCTCTCTGGGAAGCATCGAGAGGAGCTGCAAAAATTTCGCCAGCCTGTTCTCAAACCCACGGAAGACCAGATCGAGCAGAACCTAGACTTCTTCGCCAAAAAGAGCGCCAAGAGTGTGCGCCACCCGACTCAGCAAGCACGAACAAAAGAAGATCTCCAAGATTCGTGGGTCCATGAGGCTGCACGCATAAAGGTGGCCGGTAGCGACGCACCTACTGCCGTTTCCGACTTTACCAGCCTGGACGAGATTTTGTCCCGAAACGTGTCCCGCCAAGGCTACGCTTCTCCCACTCCGATTCAGAGCCAATCACTTCCTATCTTAGCGGCAAATCGCGATCTCCTGGCATGTGCTCCGACAGGATCTGGCAAGACTCTGGCGTTTTTGGCACCCGTACTTCAGCAGCTTAGGAACATGCAAGCAGAACAAGAGGGCGAATCTGAGCAGACGCAGCGTCCTGCTCGCATAAGGGCACTCATTGTCTCTCCTACCCGGGAGCTTGTATCTCAAACCTATGAAACAGCGGTTAAACTCGCTCGTGGCACCCGTTTAATTGTGAGCATGATGGATCGGGCCCAGGTTGGTAAGTTGCGTAACCAAAACGCCGGCAGGCCTGGTGACTTACTGATTAGCACCCCATTGCGACTGGTAGAGACTATCAACGAAGGCCTGGTTGATTTGAGCCACGTTAATATCCTCATTTTGGATGAGGCTGATCGCTTGCTTGGCGAAGGCTTTGTCGAGCAGACCGACGAGATCGTAAACGCGTGTACTAGCGCCCGACTTACAAAGGCTGTATTCAGCGCCACTCTCCCGGCTAATGTCGAGGAGCTTGCTCAAAGTATCATGAACTCTCCACTTCGTGTCTTAGTTGGCCATAAGGAGGCTGCGTCTCAGAACATTGAGCAAAAGCTTATCTACTGCGGTAACGAAGCAGGAAAGCTTACTGAAATCCGGCAAATGCTCAAGGGTGGACAAGTGATCCCGCCCATCCTCGTCTTTGTGCAGAGTATTGCCCGTGCCAAGGCTCTGTTCCATGAGCTGCTTTACGACAAGGTGAACGTTGATGTCATTCACTCCGAATTGTCGCAGAACCAGCGGGAGAAGGTCATTGCCAGCTTTAAGCAGGGAGACGTTTGGGTAATGATCTGCACTGATGTCTTAGCTCGAGGTATTGATTTCCATGGCGTTAACCTTGTGATCAACTACGATATCCCTCTCTCTTCTCAGGCCTATGTGCATCGCATTGGCCGAACGGGCCGTGCAGGAAGGCAAGGCAAAGCTGTGACCTTTTTCACCAAACAAGACGCAGACATTGCACGCTCTGTGGCAAATGTGATGAATCAGAGTGGCTGCGATGTTCCTAAGTGGCTTTTGACTGGTAAAAAGCACAAAAACAAGATTCCAGCTGCTCGTGATCAGATCTCTACGGTCCCCAAGGCTGTGAAACGTAGAAAGGTGCAACGAAAAGAAATGATTGAGGCATCCAAGCGGCGGGCGACCTCGACCTAATTGATAGATGTATATTTTCTTTATTTATTAATGCTTTAAGTCAACCTGTTGAACCTGCCCGCCTAGTATCATACAACAGGCCGCGACTGGAAGGTATGTAATCTGATTACTTGACACAGGGGCAGTTGGGAGTACTCATGGACGGTCTTCGATCAGAGCCGCATTTCGTATAGAATGAAAGGATATAATACCCTATTTATTTAATATTCTGATTTTGCTTTCTAGACCATACTTAATAGTCATATCTACCAGACATTACCCAGCACAGGTGCCGATAGATCAAAAAACACCGCCAGCAAGGTCGGCCACATAGGACCCGAGGGCGAGGATCCAGGCAGGGTCTCCCGCAAGCGTCTGCTCGCGAAGCTTCCGTTTCGTGAGCGGGTCTACGGGCCGCTTATGTGTCTTCAGAATGCCACCAATGCTGTTAGGAGAGTTGCGAGGCAGTCCCAAGAACCAATCCGTCAAGCGGATGAGCCGAGAATTGGCGAACTCATCCCACTCGGATTCGTCTTCGACCATAATGCCGTAGCCCCCAGCTGGATCCTTGCTCTCTAGAGCACTTCTACTTCGAAGATCGTCTTCTGAGACAACACCATCATCCACACCAACCGTGCTGCTGCGTCGGGAGTGACGGAAGTGTCTCCCGATGTGGAGATATTGAGGACCCTGCTCATCTGGAGTATCGTCATCGCTATCGCTGTCAATTTCAAGGCTCGAGTTGCTGCGACCTTTGCGGGGAGCACTTGATCCGTTACTCCAGGAAAACTCCTGTGTATCCGACTGGATTCTAGACCCAGTGCGGAATAACAGGTTAGAATGCTCATGATCGTCAGTAGCCGATTGCCCGCTTGCGTTAGCCAGATACTCCATTGCCAGGCCATCGGCATCAACGGTGCCTAGCTTGGCATACGAATTCTTACGTGAAATCACTGGAGAAGCGCTTTGAGACGAAGGACCGTTATAGAAGGCACGGGTATCGTTAGTATCACCTCGCTGAGCCTGTCGATGCTCCCGTGCAAGCTGTGCTAGAGAATTGTTTCTGCTCAGTGGCTGGCGATGTATACTCGATGAGCTGGCCGAGTGAGAATGCCCACGGGAACTGGCCAATGTGCTGAGACCAGAATGGCTGCGCACAGTGAGGGGACGCCCAATGGACTGGGAAGGTGCCCCTTCATCGTCATAATCGTTTGGGTTAATATCAGATCCCCCACGAGTATTTTTCGTTGGTGATGGTGCGACAACTTGGACTTTCTTGTGCACAGCGGTGGCCGACGTAGGTTGAGACGCAGCAGAAGCGTTAGCAGCGGCGCTTCTGGAAGCACTAGCGCTTTTGGCAGCAGGGACATTAGCGGCAGCAGTTGCCGCCTTAGCTCGGGCTTCGGCAGCGGATAGCTGAGACGTTGCAGGATCGTGTACTTGATAGACAGGCTGCGCCTGTGCAGCATCATGTGGCTGGCGAGATTTGGGTTCAACTCCGGCATTTTCGGCTACTTGCTGCGAGTTCCCAGGTTGAGGCACTTGAGAAGTAGATTTCTGGCTGTTGTTGGTGCTGTGGCCGCGAGTTTGTACGTGTGACTCCGCATCATGCTGTGATTCTGCCTGTCCCACGTGCTCGCTGGCATAGTGGTGTACCGGGTGAGGCTGATATGAAGGTGAAACCTGCTGTATGGTATTGTTGCCACCAATATCATGAGATGAGAACGTTTGGAACGGGTCAGCAGGAGAAAGATGTGCAGATTGAGAATCATCATGTGCTTTCACCGCGAACTGGCTTGAGCTTGATCCGGCTGGAGAGTGCCCTGGACGCTCGGAAATCGGAACTTGCTGGAGAGGGCTCGACTGCTGAAGTGGTGCATGATCGATTGTTGATTGCACAGACTTAGCTAGAGGCATCGAGTCGCCATGAGCGCCATGGTGGGCGTCCCGAAGGTTGTCATGGTGAGCGTCACGATGTGTGTCATGGCGGTTGTAACCGTGCGCGTCTAGCTCTGGGTTGGCTGTAGCAGAGGTAGCGCGACCTGTGTAGACAGGCCCAGCAGGAATGATCTTAGTTCTCGGGCCACTAGTCAGGTCCGATGCGCCACTGTAGGGCTGCTGGCGAAAAGGGTTAGACTCCTGGCTGGCGGCCTTGGGCGGCGAGCCTCCCGCAGCAGGGGGAACTGGTTTGCGTGGAGGCGACTGTCTGACATGCTTGAGAGGCTCCGCTGCCAGGACAGGCGAGTCTAAAGACTGGCCTGCTCGCGACGCCGGGGTCGCCGGGGTCGCGACTTCTGCGTTCGCGTCAGCGCCTGCGTCACTTCTGGGCTCGGCCACGCGTCGAAAGTCAGAAACTTGGGGAGGGTTAGCAGGCTCAAACACTTCGTGAGGCAGACCAGTGTGAGCCAGCGGCACAATGTGGTTGCCGGAAGGTGTCGGAGAGTGCCCAGAAACAATCTGAGCGGCAGCCACGGCGGCGGGGTCCGGCGATTGGGCAGGCGACGCGGCGGAGCCTGTGCTGGAGGGGCCCGAGCCGGCGGACGCAGAGAGTGTGGACGGCGACGAATTCCGCGGACTGCCTTTGCCACTGCTCTTTCGTGAGCCCATGCGCTTGAGTTTGGTCCGCAACGACGACGGTGCCTTATCGCTCATTTATGCGGGGGATGAGGACAGGATAGCTAGGGGCCACACTGAGTCAGTACCCCAGATTTTGGGGAGAGCTTGTCTCGAGGGCAAGGGGAGGGTGGGGAGGAATGGATTCGCTTTCGAGGGCAGCAACAGGCGTCGAGATCTATTTGGGCAGCGTCAAAAGTCGACAAGCCAAATCAAACAGATTGGACGCAAGTGGAAGTGTCTGGTTGAGCAGCGAAGTGGATGGATTAGGATGTGGTAGTCACCGTTCTGCGACCAGAACAACGGGCGCCACTCGCTGGGTGCCAGCCAAACTTCTTCGTCCTTGGCTTGCAGGGGAGTTACCTGGTCACGGCAGATAGCTTACCAGTGGGGCAACCGCCTAACCTCCGACACCCACAATCGCGTACCCCTCCATGGACTGACTCACTCTGAGTTCCTTAGCTGGAGGCAAAAGAACTGATTGTGCTAAATAGCTATATACGTTAATCGTCGTACTTGACACCCTCCTTGCGCAGCTTGCGGGGAGTGTACGTCTTGCCCTGGGAGACTGCCTTGTTTGCCAGCTCGAACTCATCAGGCTCCATGTAGTCGCCCACAGTGTCCTGAGGGGGTCCGATTTTGCCCAGCCTCAGGCTGTGCAACCCGTCGGCTGGCTTTTCGGAGTCATTGGGCTTCGTGGATTCGCCCTCAACGGCGCCGTGGGCGTGGGCGGCGTCGCGCACGGGCGCGTGGGCACCGCCGGAGGGCGCATTGACCTGCACCCGTGTGATGGGCACCTCAACCACACCGGGAATACTCTGTTTCTGTTCGTCGCTCATTGTCCGTAAATGGTTACGGAGTCGTGGTCTTCGCGCAGATAATATATAGTCGAGCCGCGCCAGGGTCAGGTTTGCCCGTCGTATGCAAGTCTTACGCAAAGGCAACGGCATCGAACTGGCGAAGTGCGGCAGCCGTGGTGCGCGCGAGGCCGAAGTTGTTGGCGGCGGTCGTTGCGCTGAGGTGGCCTCCCTGGAAATATTGCCCGGTTCCCCGGCTCCAATCTTGCCGTGATTGTGGATTGGTGGTAACCAGCTCGAGGCGCAACCGGATCGCCGTTGGGCTTGCTTGCTTAATGCCGAAGGTCTAGAGCATCTGCAAGTGGCTTGGAGCCAGACGTGGCTGCTGCAGGTACATGGAGCCGAACCAACTGCGAGGAGCGGCTCGAGGGACGAGGTTGTTGCTAGCGAGGACGCGCCGGAAAAAAACCAGCATTTTCCGGGCAGCGCAATGTCACTAACATTTGCACTGCGTCTGCACTGCGTCGGAAATCCGACCCCGAATCTTTTCTGGCCTCGCTGCGCTAGTTACCGGCATTTCCGTCCTGGGTCAGACTAATCATCAGGCCTGACCCCGTCCGTCGTTCCTGCAGCGACCCACCCGGGACCACGTATGCCATAATACCGGCCTGAGCTGACTGCCTGCGGAGCATCCTCTCGCAGGCGCCTAAGAGCCGGGTGTTGTTCCTCTCATGGCACCGCACACAGGTTCAAGAGCCAGTAGGCTCTGCGATCATCGACTTTGCATACGAAATTGAACGAGCCGGAAGCAAAACAAAAAAGAAAGCCGGATAAGAGTTTGGATCACGATAGAAAATTCACCAAGTATGAATGGCTATGTCGGTAAGATCATGTAGTCGGATGCCTGGTCCCGCATGAGTACAGCCACTAAATGTAAAGGTTACTCCGAGGGAAGAAAACAAAGGTTACTACCATAACGAAGAATCACAATGTTTCGAACCTAGATATTTAAGAGGAGCTTTGCTTCCGATTCGTGCCAAAAGATGAATTGACTTCTGATGCTCCCGCATCATGAACTTGCATGCCCAGTGGAACGGCCAGGGTTGGGTGGTGAATTCGTTCCTGGGAAGTAACGGCGTCTCTCCCAAAGCCCAGGCTCCCGAATGCTCCTACCACACGCGAAGCTTACATGAAGGCTGGCATCTCGCGATTTCGGATCAGCTCCCAAATTTAATTTCCCTGGTCCTGAACCTGCCCGTTTCAAACAAAGAGATCCATGCCGCAGCCGCCGCCTCCGCCGCCGCCGCCACCGGGATGGCGACCTGGCAGTGGCTCGGACGCACAGGGAACAAGCTTGCAAAATACCGCCAGTGGGCTGCCGCCGCCTCCGCGTCCACCACCGCCGCCGGGAGCGCCTCCAGCAGGGCACCTGCCGCTACCTGGAAGTCGCGAGCCAGCAGCCCTGCCGCAGCCACCACGCCCACGCCCACCTCCCCCTGGCTTTGGCGCCCAGCCGAACGGCCACCCGCTTGTTGCGGGGGTGCCTGAAAGGGTGCCTGAAGTAGCCGGAGAAGCAGCACCGAACGGGCTGGGCGAGCATAATTCTTCTGCGGATCTGCCGCGCCCCAGTTCGTACAGGAGCGGGTCCAGCCCACGGCCACCGAAGAAAAAGAAACGGAACGGCAGGAAGCTCATGCCGCCTGAGCACCTGCGCAAAATCATGGCGGACCATGCAGATATGTTCACCCGGCGCGCCAATGCCGACAAGCAGTCGTATCTTGGTGCGCTCAAATATTTGCCGCATGCCATTTTCAAGCTCCTAGAAAATATGCCGAATCCCTGGGAGTCCGAAAGGAGGGTGAGGGTGCTCTACCATGTCTCAGGCGCTCTCACGCTGGTTGACGAGATCCCCAGGGTGGCCGAGCCTGTGTACCGGGCACAATGGGCTGCCATGTGGAAGGCCATGCGCCAGGAAAAGCGCGACCGCACGCGGTTTCGACGTATGCGATTTCCCCCATTTGACGACGAGGAGCCTCTGATCGACTGGGAAGAAAGCATCAGCCCGTCCGAGATACCAGAGCCCGTTCGCCTGGAGCTGAACCACTCTCAGCTCCATTCCTGGCTTTACGAATCTCGTCCTCGCGCCGCCGAGTGGGGCACGGCTTACAAGAATTGGCGTTTGTCGCACCACGAAATGGCAGAGCTATACTCTCTGGCCGGCCCGCTGCTAAATGATGGTCCCCCAGCAGAGTCCAGTTCTCCTTATTTATTTGACCAGACATCGTTTGCCACGGCCAAGGCCCTAAACATAGCCCTTCCTGGCGGGCCGAAATTCGAACCTTTGTACAAAGATATTAGGCCTGAGGACGAGGATTTGAGCGAGTTCAACTCGATTGATAGGATAATTTTCCGGCACCCGATCCGCACAGAATACAGGATCTCTCACCCACAACTCTACAACTCGCGGCCTCGCTCCGTAGAGGTTGGTTGGTATCAGGATCCGATTCGAGTTCAGCAGTACCCTGCACCGGAACAGGGGTTCGGTATCACGAAGTCCCTGAATCCTATTAGACGCAGGCCCCGCAAAGGCAGGCGTGTGCTACCTGACCACATTTTCGATGATGTCGATAGTGAAGAATCAGGACAATTTATCAGGCCCTTTTTAGACGACCATGAACTCGCTCCGAAGAACTTGAAACAGTCACTTGATTTGTTGCATGCGCCATTCCCTTTTGATACCACGTCAGGCCGTACAATTCGTGCTCAAGATGTGGCTCTCGTAAAAAGCTGGTATCTCAAACGGCCGAAGCGTAGTTTCCCTGTCAAGACACGTGTGTCATACCAGAGATTGTTGAAGAATGTGACGAAAAATAATTTACGAAAATCCAAGGTCTCTAGTTACCGAGCTAGGCCTCTTCTCAAAGTCCTGCGTAACACCAAATTTTTTCAAGAAACTGAAATTGATTGGCTGGAAGCTGGTGTCCAGCTTTGTAAACAGGGATTTACAATTCTTCAGCTTTTGATTCACCGTAAAGGACTGCATTTTCTTCATTTAGATTACAATTTCAATCTCAAACCAACAAAGACACTGACAACAAAAGAGAGAAAGCGCTCTCGATTTGGCCATTCATTCCACCTGATCCGAGAGTTCTTGAAGATTGTCAAATTAATTGTTGACGCTCATATTCAGTTTCGCATCGGGAATGTGGACGCCTTTGAACTGGCGGATGGGCTTCATTATATGTTCAACCATATTGGCCAACTTACTGGAATTTATCGGTACAAGTACAAGGTGATGTATCAGATCAGGGCTTGTAAAGATTTGAAACATCTCCTGTATAACAAATTTAACGAAACTATTGGGAAGGGCCCAGGTAACGGGTTCTGGCAGCCTGCCTGGAGAGTTTGGATGTCATTCATTAGAGGGACCATTCCCCTTTTGGAACGTTGGTTGGGAAATCTCCTTACTCGGCAGTTCGAAGGTAGAGTTTCAAAGTCAGTGGCGAAAACTGTGACGAAACAAAGAGTGGATTCGCAGTACGACCTGGAATTGCGCGCATCTGTGTTACACGATATTCTTGACATGATCCCTGAAGGGATTCGCCAGAGCAAAACAAAAGTCATCATGCAACATCTTAGTGAGGCATGGCGCTGTTGGAAGGCTAACATCCCATGGGTCGTTCCTGGCCTTCCTGAACCTGTCGAGAATATGATCTCTAGGTATGTTAAGATGAAGGCGGACCACTGGATCAATGTTACCTACTTCAATCGTGACCGTATACGCAGGGGTGTCGTTGCAGACAAGGCGGTCGCCAAAAAGAACTTAGGTCGTATCACTCGGTTGTGGCTAAAAGCCGAACAGGAGCGACAAAAGGCATACGCAAAAGAAGGACCATATATTTCGCCGGAAGATGCTGTCACAGTCTTTACATCCATGGTGCATTGGCTGGAGGAGCGTGAGTTCCAGCCGATTCCTTTTCCTCCTCTGAGCTACAAGAATGACACCAAGTTGCTTGTATTGGCTTTAGAGAATCTTCGCGAAGGATATAGCATGAAAGCACGCTTGAATCAAAGCCAACGTGAGGAGCTCGCACTTATTGAGCAAGCATATGATAATCCTCATGAGACTCTATCTCGCATTAAGCGTCTACTTCTGACACAACGCGTGTTTAAGGAAGTTAATGTTAATATGATGGATTATTATTCACACGTGGCACCGGCTTACGAAGTTGATTCTCTGGAGAAGATAACCGATTCATATTTGGACCAGTACTTGTGGTATGAGGCAGATAAACGCAAGCTGTTCCCACCTTGGGTGAAACCGAGTGACGATGAGCTAGCGCCCTTGCTTGTCCACAAATGGTGTCAGGGTATTAACAACCTTACTGGAATCTGGCAGACAGACAATGGGGAGTGCAATGTGCATTTTCAGACCTCGCTGGAGCAGCTAGCTGAGAATATTGACTTTACCTTGCTCAATCGACTGCTCCGACTTATTGTAGATCCCAACATTGCCGACTATATCACATCCAAAATGAACGTTTCGTTGGCATTTAAGGATATGTCGCATGTGAACAGCTATGGTATAATCCGTGGTTTGCAGTTCTCATCTTTCGTCATTCAGTACTATGGGCTTATGGTTGACCTTCTACTACTTGGTATCCCTAGGGCTGTGGAGCTTGCGGGCCCCAGATATAATCCGAATCAGTTCATGACCTTTGAATCTGAGGAAGTGGAGGAGTCTCACCCTATCAGAGCGTATTGCCGCTATTTTGATAAGGTCTTTGTTGTGTTCCGGTTCTCGGCTGATGAGGCTTCGGACTTGATTCATGACTACCTCGCTGAAAATCCTGATCCTAACTTTGAAAATATTGTTGGATACAAGAATGCCAAGGGTTGGCCAAGAGATGAGCGAATGCGTTTGATGCGCAACGACGTTAACCTGGGCAGGGCCGTGTTTTGGGAACTGGCAGGTCGGCTGCCTCGCGTTATTGCATCTTTGGATTGGGAAAAGTCATTAGCTTCTGTTTACAGCGTAGACAATCCGGCGTTTCTCTTTTCGATGTTGGGATTCGATGTAAGACTCATTCCGCGTAGCCGAACAGGGGCCGCAAAGAGTGCAAGCGATGCTGTTTGGAACATAACCAATGAGAGTACTCAGGAGCGCACAGCATTCGCACATCTCCGCGTATCCCAAGAGGAAGTCGATAAATTCAACAATCGCATTCGACAGATTCTTATGTCCTCCGGGTCGACCACATTTTCCAAGATTGTTAATCGTTGGAATACTGCTCTTATTGGCTTGTTCACATATTTCAGAGAAGCAGCAGTTGCTACGCCTGCTTTACTTGATGTACTGGTCAGCGGTGAGACAAAGATTCAAAATAAGGTCAAGATGGGACTCAATTCGAAGATGCCTTCGCGTTTTCCGCCGTGCGTTTTCTACTCCCCGAAAGAGCTGGGAGGACTTGGTATGCTTAGTGCCAGTCATATCCTAATTCCAGCTTCTGACCTCAGATGGTCTCAGCAGACTTCAACTGGCATTACGCACTTTAGAGCTGGCATGTCTCATGACGAAGATCAGTTAATTCCCAATGTTTTCCGCTATGTTGATAGCTGGGAGTCCGAGATTATATCGTCTCAACGTGTGTGGGCTGAGTATGCTATGAAACGCCAGGAATCGTTGGAGCTCAACCGGCGGATTAGCCTCGAGGATTTGGAGGATGCGTGGGACCGTGGTATTCCGCGTATCAATACGTTGTTTCAGAAGGATCGGCACACCCTAGCTTATGATAAGGGTTATCGAGCTCGTGCCGAGTATCGGAAGTACGCTGTTGCAAAATTTAATCCATTCTGGTGGATAAATGATCGCCATGATGGTAAACTCTGGAATTTAAATTCATACAGGACAGACGTGATCCAGGCCCTTGGCGGTGTAGAAACTATTTTGGAGCATACTTTGTTCAAGGCAACTGGATTCGAGAATTGGGAGGGCTTGTTCTGGGAAAAGGCCAGTGGTTTCGAGGAGTCAATGCGGTTCAAAAAGCTAACAAATGCTCAGAGATCTGGCCTGAGTCAAATTCCCAATAGGCGCTTCACGCTTTGGTGGTCTCCTACAATTAATAGGGCAAATGTTTATGTTGGATTTCTCGTGCAGCTTGACCTAACGGGAATATTTCTGCACGGCAAAATTCCGACTCTGAAAATCTCCCTTATTCAAATTTTCCGAGCTCATCTCTGGCAGAAGATCCATGAAACACTTCTTATGGACCTTGCTCAAGTGATTGATAAAGAGATGGACAGTCTTCAAATTGATTCTATTACCAAGCTCCCCATTCCTCCAAGAAAGTCCTACAGGATGAATTCGTCCATGGCCGACCTTCTTCTGACCAGTAGTTATCGCTGGAACGTGAGCAAACCTTCTTTGCTGCACGATTCAAAGGATACTATGGATTTCGCTACCACAGATAAGTACTGGATTGACGTTCAACTTCGCTATGGAGATTATGATTCGCACGATATCACTCGCTATACGCGAGCTAAGTTTTTGGATTACACTTCAGATGGTGTTAGTAACTATCCGTCTGCCACTGGCCTTCTAATTTGCGTTGATCTCGCGTACAACGTGTATGACGCTTATGGAAACTGGATTCCTGGCCTTAAACCTCTCATCCAACAAGCCATGGCGAAAATATTGAAGGTGAGCCCCGCGCTGTATGTTCTGCGCGAGCGTATTAGAAAAGGTCTGCAGCTTTACCAAGCTCAAGCTACAGAGTCATATTTGAACTCGAGCAACTATGCTGATTTGTTCGGCAAAGACCCCTATCTATTCGTTGATGACAGTATGGTCTATCGCGCAATCGCTCATCGGACTACTGAAGGGAATCTGACGACAAAACCTATAAATGGCGCTGTTTTCATCTTGAATCCTCGATCTGGGCAGTTGTATCTTAAGGTCATTCACACTTCTACGTGGGCCGGCCAGAAGCGCTTGAATGCCCTTGCAAAGTGGAAGACCGCTGAGGAAGTTGGAGCGTTATTGCGTTCACTCCCCCGAGACGATCTGCCCAAACAGCTGGTGATTACTAGCAAGGGTCTCTTGGATCCTCTTGAAGTTCATATGCTCGATTTTCCCAACGTATCTATTCGACCAAGTGAGCTGAATCTGCCCTTTAGAGCAGCCTTGAGCCTCAAGAGCTTGAGTGACGTTGTGACCAAAGCATCGGAGAATAAGATGTATGTCTTCAACTTGTATGATGACTGGCTCACTACCAACAGCGTGAGTCCGTCGACAGCATTTTCAAGGCTGGTGTTGCTGCTGCGTGGATTGAATGTTAATGCTGATAAAGCTAGAATGATTCTTCGTCCGGATAATGATGTCCGAACACAGCCATACCATCTTTGGCCCACGCTCTCCCCGGAGCAGTGGATCAAGGTTGAGAATGAGATAAGTGACGTGGTACTGAACGACTATGGTCGGAAGCACAATGTCAATATAAGTGCACTGACGCAGCATGAAATTCGGGATTTAATCCTCGGACAGCCAATAAAGGGCCCATCCATTGAACGCCAGCAGGATATTGCTCAAATTGAATCCCAAAATGAGCAGCCTCAGCAAGTCACTGCACTGAAAACAAAGGCGCAGACACGCCATGGCGAAGAAATGGTGGTTGTGACCACATCGAACTATGAACAACAAGCATTCCACTCGCGCACTAGCTGGAGATCTCGAGCGTTGGCTGCCTCGAACCTGTATGAGCGTACGAAAAGTCTCCACGTCAGGTCTGCGGATTTGAATGAAGGTGTGGTGACGTACGTGATGCCGAAGAACATCCTTCGCAAGTTTGTCATAGCATCAGATACACGCTCTCAAGTCGCCGGATTTTTGTACGGCAAGTCACCAAAAGATAATGACATGGTGAAGGAGATCCAGGCTATCGCGATTGTCCCTCAACTAGGAACTCCCACGAGCGTGCAATTACCGATAGGCGAACCCAACTTGGAGGAACTCAACTCTATTCTTGGCTCAGACCTGGAACTGCTTGGCTTGATGCATACGCAGGTCCAAGAGCAAGGGTTTCTCTCCGCTGCTGATGTGACCAAACTCGGCGAGCTCAACTGGGACTCTAGCAAGCTACTAATTACTGCGACTCTTTCCGCGGGTTCAGTAACGGTTGCACCATTTTCACCCACGGCTGAAGGTATTGAGTGGGGTCGCGAGAATAAAGATTTGGTTTCAGAGATGCCGGACGGTTTCCGGACCGACATGTCTGAGAGAGGCCAAATGATATTGTCAGACAGGATCAAAGGATACTTTTATGTTCCGCAAGACGATGTGTGGAACTTTGCCTTTTTGAGCGCGGGATGGAATGCTAGAGCGAGATATTTTCTGAAGGTTGGTTTGCCTGCGGCCTATTACGATGAGATGCACCGACCTGTCCACTTCCGTGCGTTCAATGAGCTAGAAGAGGAACCTGAGGGTGCTGAAGACGTTTTTTCTTGATCCGGACACCCAATATTTATATTAGCTGCATATTTATTATTCACATTTTGGCTAGACTGCGTGATAGTTAGTCCATTGATGATATCAACTCGTCTGACCTGATTACGCCATGCAATGCACGCATGCCTGGGAGCATTATCAGGTGGTTTAGGGCGCGCCTGATGTTGGAAAAATATCAAGCTGGTGGCTATGTCGACAGGGGAAGGATACAAGAGGGATCTTTACCGAAAAGAGCAAGAGCTCAAGCGGAAAAAGATCCAAAATGTTGAGTTCGACTTACCCGCTGAGGACAATGTGGAGCTTCCTCGTAAACGTTACTATAGACAACGTGCACACTCGAATCCGTTTAGCGACCATCGGCTCGAGTATCCCGATAGCCCAGACGCCATGGACTGGGCAAAATTATATCCCAAGCTTAAGGAACACCCTGAGCTTGGCGCACCAACTGTTGCTGATATTGGATGTGGCTTTGGTGGTCTACTGGTGGCCCTGTCACCTAAACTCAAGGACAGCCTGATCCTCGGCATGGAAATTCGAGTGCAGGTAACCAATTATGTGGAGGATCGCATTATCGCGCTAAGACAGAAACACAGGGAAACGGAAGGCTATGCAAATATTGCTGTTCTTCGAGGAAATGCAATGAAGTTCCTCCCAAATTTTTTTGCCCAGGGACAGCTGGAAAAGATGTTCTTCTGCTTCCCTGATCCACATTTTAAACAGAGAAAGCACAAGGCCAGAATAATCACGAGCACACTTGCTTCAGAATACGCGTACGTTATGAGACCGGGTGGGATTATATATACGATTACGGACGTCGAGGATTTGCACAAATGGATGGTCCTTCACCTGGAGAAGCATCCGCTTTTTGAAAGACTCACCAAGGAATGGGAAGATCAAGACGAGTGTGTCCGAGTAATGAGTACGGAGACGGAGGAAGGTAAGAAAGTTGAGCGAAATGGTGGCCAGAAGTATGTTGCCTGCTTCAAGCGGTTGGAAAGCTAACTTTTGTTGTTGCGTTTTGTGTATATACAACTATGTTTAGGAGTTGAGTAACTTGAAAAAACCCGCTATTGAACCATACCTCAAATTATCCATGATATTGTATTCATCTCAGCGACTAGAATGTCTTGAACTGTGTGAGCACTTCGTGTGAGCTCTTTGTACGGCACTCAGGCCGACTGATCCGCAGTTCACGTGATGGATTCGCCTGTCCTGCCTGAATATTAAGCCAAGATCACATTTGTATTCCAAACAGAAATAAACAGTACATCAGGCCTGTTGATTGTAGAGTGAGCCTATTCATATGAGGACGGCCGAAGAAATACGAGATGGTCTTCAGGCACAAAGAGAGCGCCTGAAGCAGCAGGCAATGCAGCGCGTGCTCTTAAAGGAGCGGGCCAAAGAGGCTTTGACCGATCTTCATTTCCTGGGTGTCCCTGCAAGTGAAATTGTCAAGGGCGCCGACGTCTCTGCTGATTTTCTCTCGAAAATTTATAAGGAGCTGAAAGTTCGGAGCGACATAGTCTTACCTGAAAATAATATCCGAGGGCCGCTGCCTCAGTCGCATCCTGAAGTAGTGGCCGCACTTCCACACAATTCGAAGTCCAGGTTTGGTGCTGACCGATGGTCAGATAAACTAGCATTGCATTTGAGCGACTCTGATGAGATGAGAGCTGATGAAAATGACGAAATAATGTCCGATAACGAGGCTGAAAGCGCAGCTAGCAGTCAAAATGATAGTTCCACGCGGCGATACGCCATTGCGGAGCAGCTACGCCAGATTACCGCTCAGCGTGGTGAAGTAAGTCTGGAGGATGAAAAGGCTGGCAAAGAATCCGCGCGTTTGAATGAGAATATTAAGCTCCAGCAAAAACGGCTAGGTCAATTGTCAGCCTTGCGTGAATCTTTCGATCGCCAGCTCCTCGAGCTGGCGTCTCAAGAAGTGATGCTTCGAAAGTCCTTGGCGGAGCTCCCGATTGTTAGAGGGCAAGAATATGCGGCTCGAAGTAAAATTGAAGCGGCAGAAATACGTTTAAACTCTGTGCCATATCACGCCCAGGACAGAATGGGGGACAATCGCGAGCGCTTGGGTGACCCACGCCATAGCGAGCAAGAGAAAGAGCTCAGCGCTGCTGAACCAAGCTGGGGAGAACTCCAGGTCGAATACGGTGTCAAGAATGGTCGGGAGGTTCTTTCGAATGGGTTGGCTGAACAGCGCGGTCCTGCGATTGATGAATCCCTTTCTCTTGTTCGGCCCTCAACTGCACCAGCGCAAGGCGGTCATGTCATGACTGCCAATGAGGATGCGCTCATTCAGCAAGCTCCCGCTGTTCAGCAAGCATCTGCTCAGAAAGCACCTGTTGTAGAACAAGTGCCCACAATTCATCAGAAAATGGCTCCCGTCGTTCGGCGTGCTCCTTCTGCTTTGCGGATTTCTGCTGGTCAGCAAGATTTGTCTGCCCAGCAGATTCCTGTTATCCGCGAAGCTTCGCCTGTTCAGCAGACTCCAGTTGTCCGCGAAATTTCCACAGTTCAGCAGACTCCTGCCGTCCACCAGGCCTCCGCAGTTCAGCAGACTCCTGCCGTATGCAAAGGCTCTGCTGCTCAGCAGGGTCCTACTGTTCGGAAAGCCCCTGCTACCCAGCAAGATCCCGCAGTTTGGCAAGCTCCTGTAGCTAAGGAAGGACCTGGCGCAATGTCCAAGTTACCTATCCCGCGAATGCTAGACGATGACAAGGGTGGGGCCGGACGTGCGAAAAGAACGGGCGGGGAGTCGTATTCGTCACCTTTACATGTGCTAAACGAGTACAGATTCTCTCCACTATTTATTAAGGGCAATGCCCAAAAGGTTTTTTCACCAACGTACAACGGAAGCTTTGTTGCAAACGCTACCGAGAGATTTTATTGCAGGACGGAAGCCTCCGGAAAAGAGTGTATCGACCCGGAGTGCCCGGACGTTCATCTTCGCAATTATATGCGCCCGCAGGGTGAGGCGCTCAAGCGCATAATCGATGAAGGGGCAGCAGAGCCGGCGACCAAGAAACGATTCGTGGACGGCTTGAAGAATGCACTCGTGCGTGGCAAGTTGGAGCCCGCAGAGGTCGTCGAAATTCTACTTGATGCCCGGGGGAAGCGGTCGCCGTAATAGCCATGTGCGCGTGGCAAACAATGACCCCTGCTGGCTGGTTGGGTAACGAGGCTTGTCTTTTGCGAACTGCCTAATGCTAGTTTAACTGTGTATACGTCGCATAATGGCGCGTACAAAGTGATTAAATATGTGGCCGGCGCCCGGTCATGGCGATCCCGTTTCTTTGAGGGATCTGTATCCTTTTGCTTTGGCAGAGAGGCTTGCCAGAGGGTTTCTTGCTGCGGCACTTGGCAGCCGCGGGCTCGGCGGCCGGTTGTCCACGCCGCCCTCCACGGAGTAATCGTTATGGCCGCGGGCCTCGGCGGCCGCGCTAAGTCTGGTATGGGCGGCATGCCCGGCGTTCGGGCCAAGCAGGGCTTCGCCGTCTTCGCGACTGGCGACACTAGGCGCCGAGCGCAGGGTCTTGTCGCCAAACAACGAGTCCATCTCCTCAAGCGTGACGCCTTTGGTTTCGGGGTAAACGAAAAATACGAGAATCACCGAGCAGAGGCAAAAAAAGGCGGGCAACAAGTACATAGACCAGCCCATGCTTTCCTGGAGAATGGGCGTTACCTCGCCCACCAGCCAGTTGAAGGCCCAATTGGATGCTGTGGATAGTGACGCGCCCTTGGCCCGGATGGACAGAGGGAGGATCTCGGGTGGGTACAGCCAGGGCACAGGCCCCCACGAGTAGCCGAAAAACGCGTTGTAAATGACGACAAACACAACGACAAGCACGGGAGTGGCGGCGACATCCAAGAACATAAAGTAGGAAATCAAAAATAGCGCGACGGCCATAATAAGACCTCCCGAAATTAGGATGCGGCGACGGCCCCACCGGTCGACGAGGTACCACGGCGGCACAGTGGACAGCACGTAGATGATGCCGTTAATGCCCGTCATAAGAATGGCCTGGCGGCCCTTCCAGCCGGCCTGCTCAAACACCAGCGGCGCGTAGTAGGAGATCACGTTGATGCCGTTGAGCTGGGCAAACGCCTGGGAGGACATGGCAATGAGCACGCGGCGGCGGTAGCGGCGCCACATGTAGGCGTAGGAGGCCTCGCCTTCCATGCGGTGGAGCAGCACTGTTTCCTTGATTTCGTGGAAATTTGTCTGGGCAATGGGCGAGTTGACGTCGCCGCCCGAGTAGAGGTTGGCGATGACGCGGAGGCCCTCCTGGTCATAGTCGTGGTTGATGAGCCAGCGGGGAGTCTCGACGACGAGCAGGGTGCCACCAGCAAGCAGGGCACCCATGATACACTGAAGAAACAGCGGGATGCGCCACGTGAGGTCGCTCTCGATGAAGGAGCAGAAGTAGTCGACCCACACCGAGGAGCAGTAGCCGACGATGTTGCCAGTGAACTCAATTGCGGCGAGCTTGCCGCGGCTTTTTGGCGGCGAGATCTCGCTCTGGTAGACGGGCACGATGGTGGACAGGAAGCCGACGCCCAGGCCGGAGATGACGCGGCCAACCACCATGACGGGCATGCTGCGGCTGAACGTCTGGAACAGGCCGCCGACCACGAAGATGGACGCGCCGAGGCAGATGGTGCGGCGGCGGCCGAGGTAGTCGCCGACCTTGCCTGCGATCAGCGACGAGCACAGCGCGCCGACCTCCAGAATGGCCACCATGGTACCGATCTCGGCCCGCGTGGGGTTGTGGAAGTAGTCCTTGAAGTAGACGCCGGTGATGACGCCGGACATGACGCCCTGGTCGTAGCCATGGCAGAACACGCCGAGCGACACGAAGATGCTCGTGAAGTAGAGCAACGGCTTGCCGACAAGCCGCATCTTGGGTCTCTTTGGCTCGCTGCTGTGTAACGTGTGTTGCCCCGGGACGGCCGGGGCTCGAGGTGTTCTTATTCAGCCCCTGGCGGCCGCACCCTCCGCACGCCCGCATGCCCCGGGACTGGCGTCGCGGGCGGCAGGGCGAGGGTAACCAGCGACGCCGCTCAGCTAAGCGCTGCCGAGCGCTGCTGATAATAGCGCTATTGGACAGCATTGTGCGGTGGCTAGGCACGAACCCAAACGACCGGAAAACAGGATGATAAAACAAACAAACAAACAACAAAAAACAACATGCAATAGAAACTACTTCGCCAGGCGACAGGCACGCTGCCGTCGCCCCGGCTGACGCCGTGATGCGACAATACATAATATTAGGTCTATGGATAAAGCCCCTCCCTGAACGGCTAAAACGCCCGCGCGCCGAGAGCCCATCCGGCGCCCGGCGCGGGCAGCACGGCCTCGGCGGCAAGCGCGGCGGCGGCGTCCAGCGCCGGTTGCATGCGCCCACCACTCAGCTCGACGTGCCGGCGCAGCGCGGCTTCGCAGTCGGGGACCACGCCCAGCGGCGAGTCCGCGGCGGCCTGCCGCAGCGCGCCCGCGTAGCTCGCGGCTAGCTCGTCATACGCACGCTCGAGCAGCGTATTGTACATGGGCGTGGCCCAGCGGGGCATACCGTGGAGCAGCTCGGCCGCGCCGTCGAGAAACTCGAGCGTCCGCGACACCTCCTGGTGCACCGGCGGCACAAACCCGGCCATGTAGTCGGCCAGGGCCGTGAACAGCTCCTGGAGCAGCGGTCGCACCCTCAGGTAAGCGTAATCGTTATTCTGCGACCCGTGCGGGATGGCCGCACGCACGCGGCCGGCGTACCCTTCGAGCACCTCGAGAGCCCGCTGCGGGCTCATGCTTGGCATCAGCTGCTGCACGGTGGATGCCGTCTCGGGGCGCTGTGCACACAGCGTCTCCACGAGCTCGGCCAGCTGTTGGCGGTCCAGAGCCTCGAGCCGGCGGCGCAGCGGCACGGCAGGACCCATCACGCTCTGCCGCTGGCGCTTGACGGGCGCAATCTCGCGGTGCGCCGGCGAGTGGACGGATGCCGAACTGCGGCGGTCGTCAAACCGCCGCTTGCGCTTATTTTCAGGCGTGCCGACGTTGTTAGGATGCACGGCAATGGGCCGTATCGTCTCGTCCCATCCAAGCATTTTTTGGGTTGGACTGGGTTGTGTATTCAGAAAAAGTGGGTGATAAAAAGAAAAAGGGGGTTAGAGGGGAAAAACTGGGTAGATGGTGCCCAATATTTGCTTTGTGTAGCGCAAGTGCTTTATTCGTGCGCTGCGATATGATGGGCTCAGCGTTTTACGATTAATTTAGTGGCGGACCAGCTGCTGCAGTACGTTGTGCTCTGCTTACGCCTTGGAAACCCCCTCTTCTATGATCGAAGCTTTGCTGTAGCGCAAATAAATATGAATGCGAGACACTACCAAGCGTCTTGTGCTCAATACGCCCGCCGCTTTCGTGGGCGCTTTTCGGAATTCCACGCTTAGCGGAGACTTGGATGAGGTTAGAAGGAAACAGGTGGGCGGCTGGGGCGGCGGGAAGTTTAGGGGACCTGGCCACTAAGCAGGGCCTGCTGCTCCATTGGGTTTATTTCCGAGCTGGACAAAGGGCAGGGCAGGGCAGGGGAGGGGAGGGGGAGGTTTGGGAAAGGCTGCCAAAGGTGATAGATAGATAATATCTCGAGCTGAGCTGGGCAAAGGATAAACATGTGCTGCCGCCGCTGCTGCCGCCGCTGCTGCAAGGTACGCCAGCAAGGGAGATGGGCTGGTCCCCTACCAACGGCACAGATCCCAACACTTGCAAAATGATCTATTCTGTGGAAATAATTTAGCGGGGTTACTTGCGTTTATGTGGATGAAGCAAGAGCAACGCAGCTGGGAGCACTAATCGATTCAGACCGTCTCAATTGACACATTGGCGTTCGCCAGGCCGGCCTCGCGAAGCCCCGAGGTGTTACCCTCTACTTCAATGCGCTTGGTCGGATACGTGGTAACTAGCACAAACGCAGATGCCACACCGAGCTCTGCACGCACGTCACTGGCCAGGTCAGCGACGGTTGCGCTCGGAGGGTACGTTTTGGTGATGGTATGTGATTGGTAGCGAACACGCACCCGCACGTCCTCAGACCGGGGCGTCGCCGCCGGTGCGGCACCAACCGGAGCAGCAGGCGCGGGAGCAGGGACTGCAGTAGTCTTGTTGCGCGCGGCCTCCCGCTCGAGCCGATCCTGCTCGATCTGCTTGCGCAGCTTCTCTTTGTACCGCTTGTCCTCGGCCTGCTCCCGGCGCCGCTGCTCCACGGCCTTCTGGGCCTGCTTCAGCTCCAGTTCCCGCGCTGCTGTGCGAGTCTGCTCCTGGTTTTTGCGCATAATTCGCTCGTTCTCGCGGCGCTCTACCGCCTCCTCCTTCGCTCGAGCGGCCTTGCGCTCGGCTGCCCGAGCCTGCAGCACTGACAGACGGTCCTCTACGGTGCCCTGAGGCTCGGTATCGGTCTTTGGAGCCGTCCCAGGATCCGGAGTCTCGGTGGCTGGATTTGTTCCGTCGGCAGTAACGCCAGCCGCTGCCTTCGGCGCCTCACCTTCGGGAACAACGCCGTCCGGGTGCGAGTCAATCCAATCGATGGCCTGATCGATTGACCCCCCACTATTTGCTATGGCTGCATCAACCACCGCAGGGATGAAGCCCATGGAGAGCAGAGACTCTTTCACCGTTTGATCTACCATCCGTGGTGGAAGCCAGCGAAGCTGAGTTACATTGTGGGCTCTGCCAGGTAATCTATCTCGGGGTTAGGTGCAGCGCTGGCCACCGCACCACGCCTGGGAATCTTGTGCTGCTGACTCGGCTGCTCGAACCATGGGGTGGGCAGCAGCCAGGTCAAGTGGGCCGCGGCGGCCCCCTCACCTGCTTAGGTGTTGCAAGGGTGCACAAGCCAGCAGTGTGCGGACCGATAGCGTGAACAAAGTCATCGATCGATACGCCCATCAAGTATCCCATTGATACTTGGAGAGCATACAGCAGTAAGAGATTGTTCACTCGGTGAACTACTACTTGCTACGAGGCTTGCAACGGCACTACCAAGCCCCCGCCCTCGAATCAATGGGAATGAAAATCAGGCAGCGGCACCGTCGGGTGGCCAACTAGAGTTATGCTACATAGAGGTTTCAGGTTTATATGTTCCATCAAGCAACAACCCCAACGATCAGGCTCCGAGTGCCCGTGCCCAGCCATGGCAGCCATGCGCAACCAGGTCGCTCGTAGCCAGCGGACGTCGCTACAAGCCAACCGTTGGCGGCTCGCCAGCTAGAGCATTTCTCGCCTGCACATGGCAACATACCTGCAGGAACCGCCGCGCATCGGGAGTGGCTGGGGCTTTGCGCTGCTCCCCGATGACGCAAGCCCACAGCTGCCTGGCGCGGGGTTGCGCGACGTCTTGCATCTTGCCTTTGCTGTTCCTGCTCGTGGCGGCGGCCCTGCTGTATAACCCCGCGTCCCGCTCCGAGCCCGCTGCAGCCCGCCCTGCGTAACCGCAGCCTGTCCCGCGTACCTGTGGGACCTGTGCTGAAAGGGGCAAGCTGCGATTTCACGTGCTAGGCAGCACCCACGATGACTTGGCTCCGTAATTCGGACAAGAGGCGTGCACTCTTCTTCCTTGAGGCCTTCAGCCTTCGGAAAATCACTTGTGCTGATACTATTCCAACAGACCGCTCTACCTTGTGCTTTCCCCCCATCCTAACTAACCCTTACAGTGAAAACTTCATGGGCCAGGATCGACCGTGTATGCTCGCCTGTGCCTACTCATGAACGTGCATTTGCCATGCGGCGGCCCCAGGTTTTCCTAGAGCAATCGGCTGAATGGGCGCGAGGCAAGCCAGGAAAAAAATAGACAGGTAATATGAGAAGTGAATATTCAGGAAATGTGAATATCGAGGAAACGAGTGCAGTTAGGTACACCAATTATGAGCCGGGCTTGAATGGCGGAATAGGTTCACTGTCCACGACTTTGCTTTATACTTCTAGTGGGCTTTGTTCGATGTCAAGTTGGTGTGCTGCTGACCTGGCAAACAGGCAACGCAAGTCAAGGGTGTCCAGCGCACGAGCGTTGACCTGAAAGGCTATTGTGCTCGCCAGCCGCACCCAGAGCCAAAATGGCTAGGCCGCACCGTGACCGCTCTATCTATGCTCGTTCAGCATGTAACGTAAGTAGCTATCAGTTCTACGTAGCTTGGCTCCACGGCGATATGTAGCAATGAGCCGCATCTGCAAGTAAAGTGCGTACCTATCAGCAATGCCAGTATCAGCAACTCCGCAAGCGAGCCTCACTTACATCTTTTTCACCGCTCGATGCAGCATGGAGCAAGCAACCCACGTCCCACATATGCAGTTAGTCATCTGCAACCCCGGCCAACTATAAGATCACTGTACCCCGGCGAAGGTGCCTTCTTTTCAACCAACTTTCAAGATGGAGCTATCACCCCACGAATTGGTTTTTGATGGTAAGTAATTTGCGTGTGCCATGGTATGTGGTGCATGTGAGCATTGGGATAGTATGCTGTAGCCCCTGCGCGACAGCCTATGTCTTGGTCTGCTCGTAAAGTGCAGGCTGGGGGCTGTTCTGGGGGTCGAGCGAGGTGCCGAGGGTAGTGACGTGGTCACAGTTGGTGCATTAAGAAAGCATCAAAGGTTGTTGGACTTGCTTAAAGGTCCGCCAATTTTTGCGTGTAAGATGCCTAAGTTTTGCTGCTGGTGGACATAACGTGCCTAACTGGTGACAAGGTGGCAGGTTACTCGCGTGGACCAATTGGACTGCGACGATCTTGCATATGGATTGCTACCCGGAGTTCTTTGAGAGGACGAATAAGACACACTATCTGTTGTGCTACTTTTGCTGATTCTATGTTGAAGATACGAATAATGCCGTTGAAATATCATGGCGGTCAAAATTTCGGCAAGTCTTCATGCAATGTCCTCTCGTTGCTCTGCTATATGCGGGGTTGCAGCTCTCATGCATATGGTCTGCATATGACAGGTTAATATGCATGGTAGCGCATGAGGGCCTCGGCTCGTGGCTGGTCCCAGTACTCATTCGGCACTATATCCAGGCTTCATTAATTAACATCTGTTCAGAAAGCTAACGCAGGCCATAATCAAGGTGTCGAGCAACAAACGTTGCGCTTGACAAACACGAGCAGCAAGCCGATCGTGTTCAAGCTTAGGACAACTGCCCCCGAGGTCTACTGCGTGCGGCCGACTTCCGCTGCAGTCCCTCCGGGCCAAACCTACGAGGTCGGCATCACCCGTATCCCCGGTGATGTACCTCCTAAAAAGGAGAAGTTCCTTGTACTGAGTACACCTGTTGAGGAGCACCTTCTTACCGGAGAAGACAGTGTCAATCATCTTTGGGACCAGATTCTTGACTCCCGCCATAACTACAACAGCGAGGTGATCCTCATCCGCTTGTCGGGCAAGTATGGTCACGGCACCGATTCAGATGCTCAGGCGGCAGGTGGTCACGGATCGGCAGGACATGCTGCTGCCGGTGCTGGCGCTGGCGCCGCTGCTGTTGGCGCGGGCTCTGCTGCACACCATCAGTCGCACCAACATGGCATATCTTCCAATGCTACGAGTTCGCACGCAGGTGCCGACGACAGCTACCTATCTGCCAACCAATCTCTCCCGAATGCTACTGACAGGTCTGCGCACAACGCTCATTCCACCACAGGCACTCAGCCACCTGGATCGGGCTACGGGTCTACCCCCTCTGGTGCTGCCACTGGATCCGGTTACGGGTCTACCCCTGCTGGTTCCGCGCCTGGATACGGCTCTGGCGTTGGCTCGAATGTCGGTTCTGGTCACGCCCAGGGCGTTGATGCGAGCCACAACACTTCCTCTCACGGACACCACGGTGCTGGTGCTGGCGTTGTTGGTGCTGGTACTGCGGCTGCTGGTGCGGCTGGTCTTGCCGGCTCTGAGCATTCCAGCAGCCAGTATGGGAAGCACAATACTCAGGACTACTCGGCTTCCCAAGGTTACACTCAGGGTCAGCAGAACTCCTCCCATGGTGGACAGAAAGCTCCTGTAACTTCGCAGACCCAGGGATATAACCACAGCCATGACCAGCAGGCTCAGTATGGTAAGCACGAGACTCAGAATTTTGTACCCGGCTCATCTTCTGCACAGCACGGAACCCAGTCTAGCACTGCCGGCTACCAGACCACTGACCCTGCCTATGCTGCTTCCAGAGATACGCCTGCTAATCAGCATGGCGGGTCTGCTAACTCTGGCCAGTATGGCCAGACTGGCACTGGCACTGGCCATACTGGCACTGGCCACACTGGCACTGGCCATACTGGCACCGACCACACTGGCACTGGCCACACTGGCACTGGCCACACTGGCACTGGCCATACTGGCACCGACCACAACTCTGCCCCTAGCTACTCGGCCTCTTCTGCCCCTACCAGTGATGCCGCAGCTGGTTACGCTACTACTGACCCTGCTAGGGCCGCCAATGCGACTACTGGCGACAGGTCTGCTCATACCAAGGACTCGCACCATGGTGGTGCTGTGGGTGCAGCTGCTCTGGGCGGCGCTGGTGCTGCTGGTGCTGCTGGTGCTGCTGGTACGCATGCCTCTAAGGGCCACATTGACGAGGCTGGCACTAGAGGTCCGGAGGCAATCCAAGGAATCCCTGGTGTTCCGCCAAAGAGCAAGCTTGTTGACGAAGGTGACGCCAAGCGTGGTCCTGTGCTTAGCAGCGATAAGGACCGTTCTGTGGCCACTGGAGAGGCCGGTGCGCAGAAGGAAAGCACCATAGAGAAGGCAACGAGTGCCTTCACGGGAATATTCTCTCGCAAGAGCAAGCGCGAGTCTAAGCTTCCTGAGGGTGCTGATAGGGTCGCTAGCAAGACTTCTTCGGAAAACTTGTCTGGTGCTGATACTTCGCGCAGTCATACAACGGGTGGAATCGCGTCTGGCCCCGGCTCTCGCTCAGGAGGCGTGTCTGCTGGCTCCTCTGCCCACCACACAGCCCCTGGCACTCATGACGTTGATACCTCTAGAACCAAGCATTCTGCTGCTGCTGCTAGCGGTGCCGCGCTTGGTGGTGCTGGTGGTGCTGCGGCGGGATCTCACCACCACGGTAGTCACGCGGATACTACTGGTGCGGAACGATCTACCGGAGAACGCCTAGGCGCAAACTATGGCGCTGCTGGCGATAAGCCTGGCCATGTTGACCTACATGCACCCGCCACAGGTGACGAGTTTGATTCAAGCAGGCCTCAAGCTGGCACGCACTCCGGCACGCACTCGGGCACCCACGCTCACGATGCTGGTTTCTCAAAGGGGGCGTATGACAGTAAAACCGCCACGACCCATGGGTCTTCTGGCCAGTCCGGCTATGGCTCTCACAGTGCTACTGGTCAGACAGGTTACGGATCCCAGGCTACTGGCTTTGACCAGACTGGCTCTGCTGGAGGCTTTTCCTCTGGTACTGGTGCGGGATCTGGATCATCTGGCCATGGTGGGGTTGGCGTTGGTGCTGCCGCTGGAGCTGCCGTCGCTGCTGTTACAGCCGCTGGCACTGCTGCCTACCACGGCAAGAATGTGAGCGATATTCGCTCCAACGCTACTGATGCCTACCAGACCTACGACCCCTCGAGGCACAGTGCTACGCAGCACGGCCAGAACACTGGCGCGCCTGGCAACTTGGGTTCTGACACGTACAACGCTGCTGGCCTTCAACAGAAGAACGCGTCCGGTCAGTATGGTTCGCATGACTCTACGTCTCAGTACGCTTCAGGATCTCAGAATCCATCGTCGCAGTATGGATCATCGTCGCATGATCCCTCAGCGCAGTACGGTTCGTCGTCCCATAATCCTTCGTCGCAGTATGGCTCGACTTCGCAGAATGTCTCCTCGCGCGATCCTTCATCGCAGTATGGTTCGGCATCTCAGGATCCTACTTCGCAACATGGTTCGTCGGCTCGCTACGGATCCTCGCAAAACCCCTCTTCGCAGTACGGCTCGTCCTCGGCCCAGCATTCGACGGGCGCAAGCCATGGTTCGCACAGCGGGACTGCCGGTGTTGCCGGGGGAACTGCTGGTGCGGCTGGTGCTGCTGGCCTTGCGGGCTCTGGCCATAGCCATGCTGGCAGTACTGGTGCATCCGGTGCGTCCGGTGTGCCAGGAAAGTCTGGCTCTGGATTTGACTTTAATAGTGTGTCCAAGGCAAGTACCCAAGCTGGTTCGGGTATCAATACGGCTCAAGGATTCGTACCTGAGGGCGTGAAGGACAATGCTGGTGTTAAGCAAGCTACTGGCTATGCCTCACAGGCACACGGTGCCAGCGGTCAGGTTTCAAACTATGCTGACCAGGCGCAGGGCTACCTCGACAAGAACAAGGCCACTAAGGGTCTTGGTGGCGCCGGGGCTGGTGCTGGACTTGGTGGTGCTGCTGGCGCCGCCAGCTCTGAGCGCGGACATGGTTCCAGCTCCACTCACGGCTCCGGTACGCATGGTTCTAGTACTCATAGCTCTGGTGCTCAGGGCGCTGGTTACGGCAATACTTCTCGCGATGTTGCTGGTTCTGGTTCTGGTTCTGGCTCGGGCTACACCCCTGGGCAGTACGCTGGCTCCTCCGCCGCTGGTTCTGGCTCCGGCTCTGGCTCGGGCTACACCCCTGGGCAGTACGCTGGCTCCTCCGCCGCTGGTTCTGGCTCCGGCTCTGGCTCGGGCTACACCCCTGGGCAGTACGCTGGCTCCTCCGCCGCTGGTTCTGGCTCCGGCTCTGGCTACACTCCTGGCCAGTATTCGTCATCTGGTGCTCCTGGATCTGGTAGTGGATACACGCCCGGTCAGTACTCTGACTCGACCGCTGGCGCTGGCAGCGGCCATGGCACGGGCCACCATTCTGGCACCTACGCTGATTCTGGCTCCAACTCTGGCTCCAACTCTGGCTACACCCCTGGCCAGTATGGAGGCTCGAGCGCTGGAACTGGTGCCGCTACTGGTGCTGGTGTTGGCGTCGTTGCGGGTGCAGGTACTCACGAGCACCACAGTCACCGCCAGGATACTGGTTACGCGTCTGGCTCTAATACGGGATCTTCTCAGGGTGTCTCTTCGAGGAACCTGGACCCTACTCAGGCTGTGCCTTCTGGTGCCGTGACTGGCACTAACGCGAACAATCAAAGCACCAAGGAGTCGCATCAGACCACTGCGTCTGCGCAGACCGGCAGCGATCTCCAGAACCTGCAGGGTATTCCCCTGCCGACAGTGCTGCTCATTGCCTTGCTCTCCTTCCTGATTGGCTGGAAGTTCTTTTAAGTGAGGCAAATGAAACGCGTCTTGTAGGACATTATCCTTTGAGTTGAATTAGTATAGTAGAAACAAATTTTGTATTCCGAGTGCGCATAGGCCATACCTCAGGTATGATGGACAGATATGTGCATGTCAGACATATGAATGTGATCTTTGATACCTATGTACGTGCTCGTTAACGTTTTCGTTAACGAAATAAGATTTAGTAGTCGTCACCTCTGCTAACCACCTCTTTGACGGTGGGCCGCAGAATCAGGGTGTGTTCGTACTGAGCAGTATAGCTGTTTTTCGAGTCCATAAGCGGCGGATAATCCTGCACGATTCCAGCCTTGACAAGCTGGTTGAGTGCCAGCAGATACTTCTCTTGGCCAATGAAGTCCAAATAGCGCCGGCAGAATGGCAGGGTACCAAATGTCTTGTCGATGATGCTGAGCAGCTGCTTGGCGGACTGCAAACGAAGCGTCGTGTGGTTCACGTCGCCAATGCGTGCGTAGTGTGAGACCTCACCCTCGTTGACCACGTAGCCGCGGCCGGTGGACCCGAACGTCTCAATAGCAAACACCTCGTTCTCTTCCATTTTGGTCTGGTCGGGCGTGGCCACAATGGGCACGCTCTTGCCCCCGTGAATTTGGTACGGATTAATATTGTGGCCATTAAGATTTCGGATGGCTTTGACTGGGTGGGTCTTGCCTTCTATCTCGACCTCGTATGACTCCATGACCTCCTGCACAGCAGCACCAATGTCACCAAGACGCACATCAATGCCGGCCTCGCGAATACCTGTGTTGGTGGCATCCTTGACAGCGGCCAGTAAATTGTCGTACACAGGATCAAAGGACATTGTGAATGCCGAGTCAACAATCCGGCCGCCAACATGAACGCCAAAGTCGACTTTGAGAACATCTTTCTCCTTCAAGACCCTTGTGTCACCCTTGTTTGGTGTATAATGCGCCGCGCAGTCATTCACGGAAAGGCCTGTAGGGAAACCTTGGCCAGCGTCGAGCCAGTCCTTGCCCTCAGCAAGCTTGCGCACTGAGCCCTCGATGAGCTCTGCAATCTCGATCATGCTCATGCCGGGCTTGATGGCCTCGCGCGCGTAGTAGCGCACTTGGCGATGCACTTCAGCACCACGGCGAATGTCGTTGTGCCACGACTCGCTGTCGCGGTCGAGCGCCCGCTTCTCCTCATTGGTGACGCGCGCGGCGTTGGAGCCGACGTATTCGGAGATCTCTCCTTCAGGGTACTTGAGCGAGGAGAACAATTTGGACAGGCCAACCGTGGGCGGACTTGTCTGGACTTTCGGATTCTTCTTCTTTTTGTTGTTGTTCTTCTTCTTTTTCTTCTTCTTGTCGGCGCTCTGAGCACCTTCTTCGACGTTGCCGTTCTCTACCTCCGCGTCGCTACCGCTCTCGTCATCGCCATTGGCATCAGCGTTTTGGACACTCGACTTTTCTGCACCAGTCTGGGTGTCTAATTTGTTGAACTTCTCCTCCAAAATGGGCAACGCTGCTTCAGCTTCTGGGGCCGCCATTTCGAGCTAGGCCGTAGTGTGAAACGTGAGCGTTACTATTACGTTGTAGCTGGGAGAGGCGGGGGGCTGGATCGACGAGCACCTGGCAACAGCAAGGGTTTGGGCCCTCCGCTGGGGCGTTGGACGCACTGGAAGCAGCAGAAGCAGCAGCAGCAGCAGCAGCCACGCCGGCGTCCGTGTATAAACTGTTCTACGAATTTACTATACTGGTGTATCTACTAGCTGTCTAGTCATACACAGGTCTATGTTCAATTTGTGCCCCAAGCAGAATCGGCCAATGTGTGCCAGGCCGAGGCGTCAGGAAGCAGCCTAGAGGGTTGGGCGGGTGGGTGGATCTGGCATCGGAAGTACAACACTCATGCGGCCCGAACGCGGGGACACCTTTAACCGTTACTTTGGCATTGCTCGCCCAAAGCGAAATGTCTATTTGAGCAAGCGGTCAAAAGCAGGGATCAGTGTCTGGGCCAGAGCAAAGCTGAAGACGAGCTTGGGCCCGGTGGTCAGCAGCTTTGGCGTCAGGCCCTTGAAAAAGGCGGTGATGCCCTCGTTGCGCAGCATGTTCCGGAGAATCGTAAACCCGCGCTCGGGATTGTCAAAATTACGATTTTGAATCCGCGTCTTGATCACGTCTAGCGGTGCAGAGACAATCAGTGATGCGCAGGCACCAAAAGTACTGGCCACGATGTTTTGCGTCCAGGTCGCCTTGGAATAATCCTGGAGACCAAAGATAAACTCCTTGCTAAAGGCTGAGCCCCCAAACAGTGCAAAGGAACCGGGAGCATTGCGGGCAGCTGTCCAGCCCCAACCACGGTATAAGCCGAGGCCCTCGTCGCGCAGGATTCGCAGAAACCCGCGGCCCTTGAAGGACTCGGGATTGGTCTGGCGCTTGATCTTGAGCACATCCAGCGGCAGCAGAACAATTTCGCCAATACCAATGAGGGAGCCGGCGGTAGCGCTCAGAAGAGCCTTGCCCGTTTTGGGACCAAAAAGGGCATCATATGTCCCGGAAAAGTTCCGGGTCAAGTAGTCGTTGGCTACAGGCTGGCCGCCGTATTTGTAGATCCGCTGCAGAATTTTGTAGCCAGCAGCATATCCCAGACCCGGGAACAGCGAGAGGAAGCGGGAAACAATAGGGCGCTCGGCTGCGTTTCTGAAAATTACCGAGTTCAGCTGAGACGCCGATGTCACTCGGGTCTGGTTAGACATGAGCCGCTTGGAAATTGTATCAACAGGATGGAATACAAGCAGCTCAGCCAGACCAGCCGAGGCAGAGCCCAGGATGCGAGCAGTACCCGACTGCTTGGAGTCTGCAGTGATAGGGGCCATTTTTTTCAGCACTCTGCAGAGGGGAGATTTATCAGTGCACCGAGACGTGGATTGGAGATATGCAATAGGGCACAGATTTAGTCACATGCGCAGCCCATCTGAGATGAGTTTGAGTGGGTGGGAGGGCAACGTGAGAGGGCAAGCTCGGGGGGCAAGGACAAGGGCGAGGGCGAGGGGGCGGACCTGGCCGGCTGGGACTTGTAACACGGGTGCCGAGAAGCGATATGATCTTCTACCTCACCTCAACATACCTGCGTGAATGCAGTAGTCTTGTTTGTAAACTGTGCTAGTTAGTTAATAGTCTGCCACACGCACCGACAAAGTCAAAGCAAGGCTATCCCACGAGCACTGTTCCGGTACATCTTCCTTCTCATCCCAGCGCACACAGGCGCGTCAGACACAGAGTACGCGCAAATTGGCGGAAGAGTACCGCTCTCACACACGCATGGACGATATCAGACAAGACTACCTTGAATCTTTGGCAGATCTCACTTTCAATTCCCGGCCGATCATCCAGGGCCTCACAACCATTGCTGCGGAAAATGCCGAGTTTGGTCCCGCAATAGCCCAGGCCCTCGACGAGCACATTGCGCGGGCCCAGCCGGCCCACAAATTGCCCGCTCTTTATCTCATGGACAGTATCTGCAAAAATGTGACGCACCCTTATGCGGATCTTTTTGCCAGCCGGGTCTATCGCATGTTTACCGATACGTTCAACGCCTCGCCCGAGCCCGTCCGCATCAAACTGGGCGAGCTGTTCCATACGTGGACCCTGCCACAGCCAAAGACGGGTAATCCACTATTTCCACATGAGATTTTACGCGAGCTTGATGCCTTTTTAGGCCGTGCTTCACGCAAGGCCCAGGATGCCGGCGGTGCGCTGGCGGGCCGCCTAACGCAATCTGGCCTGCTTGTCGAGATCAACCGACAACTCAAAGACCTTAAGGGGCACGACAAGGAGTCTGAATACGTACGCTCTGCAATGCAGAGGCTGCAGTCGCAGCTCAGCTCGGCTGTCGACCCCGCTTCTTTACCGGGTATCTACCAACAGTTGGAGGCGCTCAAGTCTCGTGCGGCCTATCGCAGCAGAGTCCCTCAGCAGCAGCAACAGCAGCAGCCGCGGCGAGACCGCGGGAGCAAAGATGGCCGTGATGGACAGGGCCGAAGGGGTCCTAGGCCTGGTGACCGGCGAGGTCCAAGCGGCCGTGGCCGTGATAATACTGCCACCGGCGCCAACCAAATTGCCGTGGGTGAGCGCCGTAATGGCTCTCGAAATTCTCCGGAAGCTGGGAAACGCGCAAATTCGGGCGGGGACAGTCACAACTCTGCACCTAATATTCTTTCACCCGACTTTTTCAGTTCATTAAAGAGCGCCGGGCTGCTTTCGAATTCGCTTATTGGTGCCACAGGTGCGAGCTCTAGCGGAAGCGTTCCCGTGGTCGAACTCACTAACGATTCGTTGGCCATTCCGCGTACGGAGTTAGTGGAGTCTCTCTATAGTGCTCTGCCCTTACAGTCTGTGGTTTCCGGAAAGCGGTTCCCGGATACGCCGGAAGGACAAGAGGCCAAAAGCGCCGATGCAGACTGGACATTCCGGGTCAACAAGGCTATTCGTGATGGCCGCACATACAGCCGCCGGTGGCTTGTTGGCTACGAAGCGTGGATAAGCTACAAAGAAGAACAAGACGGACCGGGCGGAGGCGACGCGCGACAGCCCGAAGCCGAGCCGGCGGCGAAAGGACCAGACTTTGAGGCACTTGCCAAGCAGTACGTGCCTGTGCCTGCAGACCCCGGCGATGGTATCTGCCCCATTTGCCAAGAAAAGTTTACGACCGTGTGGTCCGAAGAGGCGGAGGAGTGGGTCTGGATGAACGCTGTGGAGATTGATGGCCATATTTTCCACGCCACGTGCTACGCGGATCCGCAAAACAAAGCAATTGTAGATGAAATTCTTGGCCGCACGCCGCAGCCGGCACTCCCGCTGGCCGGGATCGACTTGAGCAAGCTGGCTGCCCTTGCTGGGGGCGCTGTCAAGGCCGAAAAGACCGAAAAGACAGAGCGAGATGACTTCAAATGGTGAGATTAACTTGGCAGGTAAGGAAAAGAGATGCGTTGGTCTATGGCCGCGTAGGCTGGCTTACACATGAACAATGGCCGTGTTATTGCCGAACTTTGTAACCTGAATTACTGTTTGTTTTAATTTTATTGCAGTTTGATGCTACGAGCTACCTCTGCTATTTTTGACCTCCAGGTCTTGCTTGCCGTCTTTCGGGACGATGCGGGCTCGCGTCAAGCCGACGCCGACGGGGCGCTCCCGCTATCGTTCTTGCCAGAGTCCTTGGCGGCGTGAGCCTGCGGGCGAACCTTGATGATGCTGAGCAGATCGGTCCACACCTCCTCGGGCTTTTTGGTAGCGTCAATGCCCGACCAGATGCCCTGGGTCTTGTAGTGGCCCACGACCGGCTCCGTCTGCTTGTGATAAGCGCCCAACCGTTTCTTGAGGGCGTCAGCGTTGTCGTCCGAGCGGTGCTCCAGGGGCTCGCCCGTGACGTCGTCCTTCATAACAGTTTTGGGTGGGTTGAACTCCTTGTGATAGGAGCGGCCCGAGGCGGGGTGGACGAGGCGGCCCTCGATGCGGGCGACCAGGCGCTCGTCGGGAATCTCCAGCTCAACGACATTTCCGAGCGGCGTGCGCCGCTCGTCCAGCATCTTGTCCAGGGCCTCGGCCTGGGGGATGGTGCGCGGGAAGCCGTCGAGAATGAAGCCGCGGGCACACTTTTTGTTGTTCTCGAGCTCGTCGTTGATCATGCCGACCATGATGTCGTCGCTGACTAGGCCGCCATCGTCCATAATCTTCTTGGCCTTTTTGCCCAGATCCGTGCCGCTGGCAATCTGCGAGCGCAGCATGTCGCCCGTGGCCAGGTGGCAGGCGCAGAACCTGTCCTCCAGCTTGGGCGCCTGAGTGCCCTTACCGGCGCCCGGCGGACCAATGAGGATCATGCGTAGCGTGGTCTCCAGGGCCGGCGCGGACCTGTCGAGTGCCTTATCCTCTTCTTCCTTGATCGGTGTCGTCTTGAGCGCGGACGGGTCGTCCTTACTGACTGTTTCCTTGAATCGCTCGGACGCCTGGATCTCCTTGCGACGTTCGCCGTGCCAGTCCGCCAACTTCGCCGTGTTTGCGCTCAATCCAAACCACTCGAGAATCGCCATGTTGCTCTTTCACTGTATGTGTAGCAGTAGGTTGTCAGCTAGTAGGAGCACTGCATCTGGGATGGGAGGTAGGGCGCCTTTTGTCGACGTTGGGCGGATGTTTGGCTCAGGCCCGCAGGCGCGTCTTCCCATGCTACCCTCGGCCGGAATCAGCCAGGCTCCCACGGTTGTGATTGGGCCGCTCGGCGCGTCACGTGCGCTCCCCGCTGCAGGCAGGCCTTTCGGCTTCTGCCGGGCAGCCAGGCACGCAGGCAGGCAGGCAGCAATGCTAGGCCCCCTCCCTGTCTGGGGGGCTGATCGATAAGGATACGAATACGGCCGTAACGAAGGTACGAAAACGGTACCGTGAATAATCGCTCGAACCCCCCTCGCGAGGTTTTCTGCCGTTCCGGGGTTTTCTATTGGACCGGATCCTCCTAAAGGTCGATCCCACCCATTGCACTTCTAGCGATGCAGTAAGATCCAGCAGAACCAGTTGGACCCCTCCCCCGTCAGCTTACGAGTCCTCTGCGGACCTCAATTGGAATACAGTATCAAGGTAGATTTAAAAGTAAATTGTAAGTAAACTGATTCTTTCAAGCACAGCAACTAGCCCTTAGAGCGAAGCGGCCGGGGTTGGTGGCCCACATGGAATCCTGCACAGGCGACGCATTGCGATACCAGTCAAGGGGTGGATCATCGTAGGGAACTCGCCCAGGCCATCGAGTGCCAGAGCCGGAGCATCACCATCTTTGCACCACATTTACACAGAGTAGGAACTCGAGAGAAGGTGTTTCCGTCCTTCTTCGGTTACAGTTTAGTCGACCCCGTGTCTGCAACAATCTTGTCGAGCTTGTTCTGCCATTGCTCGGCCGTCCAGCTCGAACTGATCTCAGGGTCCACGGTGCCGTTCACCACCACGGTTGGGGTGACATGGATGCCATTCTGGCGGCCCAGCCGGGCATAGTACTTAACGTCGTTGACAATGGGCGGCCCGGCGTTGCGGGGCTCGCCCGGCACGATTTTGACTGCTTCGAGCACATCCTGCTTGGACGCGCCCACACCCGCGGCAATATCCGCCACCGCGTCAATGATCTGCGTGCGCGACTTGTCCGTCACTGCCTCGTCAAAGAACTCCTGCTGCCGGGCGAACAGCGCCTTGCTGAATTCCCAAAACTTGTCCGGGGCAACCAGGCCCACGGCAATGCCCACCTCGTGCAGCCATCCGCCCTGGGGATGCCACGGCTGCGTGTAGTGCCGGAACACCCACTGCAGCTGGTCGGAGTGCTTGGTCGTTGCGGCTTCAATGACCCCGCCGTTGTACGTGTTCTCAAAGAGCTTTTTCGAGAACGGGCAGATGTAGTCGACCCAGAATTCGATGGGCACAGCGCCCTTGCCAATTGCGTGTGAGGCCAAACGGGGAGCAACCATTGTTGATAATAGACAAGAAGGTAGCAGAGCGATCGGTGGGATGCTCTAGGGTCAGCTTGCTGCAGCACGATTGTGCAATTGTGCCATGATCGCCACTAGCCGGGCTGGGATGGGGCTGCATTTGTCAAGCGGGTCCAGCAAGCTATCTACTCAGGCGAGCCTGCTCGGCCCGGCACATCCACATCATAAAAGGTTGGCTGATGCAAAGCTGAAGCTGTAGTTGCTTAAATTTATAGAAAACAAGCTTATGCGCTACTTTTTGTTTTGAGCATTTCAGCGCATATCTATGCGTGAAGGCTACTTGGTGTCGAGCCAGACGTCTATGTACTGTTTGCACCGGCTCGGTTGGGATTCGTCCACACAAAGTTATGCAGAAGACTTGGTCAGTTCGTCCAGAACCTCGGCTGTGGTAGGTGCCTTCGGCTCGCTCTTAGAAGAACTCGGGCCAGGCTGGCTACCGCCACTCAGTTGGCCCGCCGCCGGACGGTTGCGCACCTGGTCAAAGATGCTCATGCCGCTGGCAATCATGCCGCCCATATCACCCAGTTGGGCTGGAATAACCACCGTGTTGGTCTCCTTGGCCAGCTTCGAGAACGCGTCCACATACTTGTCGGCAACCTGGAGAGCCGCAGCGTCGCGGCCTGCCGGGGACGTACCGATCGCGTTTGAGACCTTACGCAAACCTTCGGCCGTGGCCTCGGCTTCCAGGATAATACTCTGGCGAACACCCTCGGCTTTATTGATCGCCGATTGCCGCTGGCCCTCCGACTCCAGGATCTCAGCGCGCTTCGACCGCTCGGCTGAGACCTGCTGGTGCATGGCCTCCAGCACTGAGCGTGGTGGGTGGATGTCTTTGATTTCGTAGCGCAAGCACCGAATGCCCCAGTCATGTGCTGCCTCGTTGATAGCTGTGGTAATGTTGTGGTTCAGCTGCTGGCGCTCGCGCAGCACGTGGTCCAGCGACAGCTGGCCGATTTCAGACCTCATAGTCGTTTGAGCCAGCTGCGAAACTGCATATTCAGCGTCCTCAACGCCATACGAGGCTTTGTAGGCATCGAATATCCGCACGTATAAAATTCCATCCATCTGGAGCGTCACGTTGTCCGCGGTAATAGCGCTCTGTGTGGGTATTTCCAGCGCATTCTCTTTGAGAGACTGGACGTAACTCACCCGATCAATAAATGGCATTAAAATGGCCAGGCCAGGCTCGAGAATCCGGTGAAACTTGCCCATCCGCTCAACAACCCATGCCTGTGTCTGGGGCACAAAGCGAACTATCGTATTGGCCGGTAGCGATCGGCGCTTAAAAAACGTCATTTGACCATTGCTATACTGCCTAGATTGCGGCTGGAGCGACGCACTCGATAATGCCAGCTGAGCTGAAACCGCTGGCCGCAATGGCGCGATTCGCCGAAGTCCGCGCGCCACCAGGGGCGTGATTCTCTGGCCCTGCATTAGCCTACGTTCAAGGTAAGGTGAAGAAAGTAGAGAGACCGATCGTCAAGGTGGGAGTAGTCGGAGTTCCTGTGGCGTAAGCAGCGCTGCTGCTGCGGGAACCTGCGGGGTAAATGAGCGAGCTTTAGAAAAAAGACAACGGGCATCTCCAAAGATTCTTGGCCTTCCGCATTCGTTTACTGGTTGATGTTCAAATGCTTGGTTTATAAAAATGACTTCGTGGTCTTAAATAAAAAATAGCCCCCGGCTCTATTAGCCGACTTCTATGTGACACGGATAATAAGCAGCCGCGGACAGGCAGTGGCTGTACCGGGCAGATGTCGAAGCTAGCTTCGGATGGTCACGGAAGACGTACACGTCAGCCTCTTTGAAGCCTAAGTGCGCCAAAAGCGCAGAAAGATTCCGCAGTTTATGCTCATGTGTCGAGAATACTTAGCAAAGTGCTAGTAGACTGGCCACTAGCACGGCAAGGCTGATGCCTACACTCGCTGCCCCATTGGTGGACGAGCCGGAGCTCTCTTTGAATCCACCCGGCTTTGATGTGCCATCATGGCCCGTGCCGCTGGGCTCGATACTACGATCCGCGGTGACACCGGCAGTCGGTGCACTCGCATCGGTTTCCAGTACCGTCGCACTCTTGGCCGCAGAAGATAGTGCCGGCGGGATACTTGTGACCCCATCCGTGGGTAGCAGCGAAGTAAGGGTAATTGCGTCGTAGTCGGCGCTGGTCGTAGCTACAGCCTCTTTGGCGCCTGATGACGTCACGATAGGAGGCGCCGAAGATCCCACTAAGGTACTGAAATCTGTTGTGGACTGAGTCGATGAATATGACGGCGCTTTGGCGACAGGGATTCCAGTGCTCAGCACTACCTGGTGATCGTCCTGGAAATTTTGAGGCAACATATTGACGGGCGCAAGGGCGATTTCGTGGTTATCCAGATCAAAAACAGCAAAGGCACCGCGCAAGAAAGGTACTCCTAAAATAAAGGTCTGCGATGATTCTTGAAATGGCAGCATGTACAACTGACGCCCATCTTTGCCTGCCGTGGCCGCTGCGCCATGGTCGGTGGTAGTTAGAGGCAGCAATACGTCCGTGAGATTAACTGCGATCTTGATACCGCTCAGGTTGTAAACAATGGTCTCGCTGGGGTTGGATAACAGCGTGTAGGCCCCAATGTTCTTGTCGTACTTGGCTCCAACGGCGTCAGCGATGGCCTGCACAAACGGTGCCGGTAGATGGTTTAGAGTGCTCCCAGAGTCCAAAAGCACCGGGATCGAGCATGTGACCACGGAGTGCACTTCCGTCTGGTTTGCACCTAAGCTGTCGTGTACACCCAAACCGTGTAGCATCACGCTAAGTGTCAGTGGTTCATTGGCGTTCTGGGTTCGTACAACAGGAACTTTTTGAAGCTCGCCAACAAACCCTTCGGCAGGGTAGCCTCCAAATGTGATGTGACCAGCGTTTTGCGATCCGTAGAGCCAAATGGCGTAGGTCACGGATGCTGTGCGGCCCTGCTGCTTCAGCATAGCAGGGAAGTTGATATAGGTGCCCAGGGGTTCACCGTCGACAATCCTGGTTACGGTGCTTTCAGTTCCTTGATACCCGATTCCCAGAATACCGTGCCTGCGCTCACCAGGAACCACCGCCAAAGACAGGTCTCCGACACTGGCACCCGCAAGAGAAACCGAATCCGTTCCCCACTCGCCATCGACATCAGAGCCGTCGGCATACTGGATGTGAAATTTTGTTCCATTAGAATGGAACGTGCTTGAATGGTCAGGGTCAAAGAAATTCGATCCTGTTTCATCTGTCCTCTCGGAGCTACTGGAGTTCAGCTGAGGCACCCAGAGGTCGCTAGAGCCAGTATCAATGAGAACAGAGATATTTTGGGGCGGACTGCCCAGGAAAAGGCTGCCTGCGTAAGTGACTTCGACGCCTGTGATGGACAGGTCCAAGATGTTCTCTGCGGAAGCTCGTCGGCGCAAGCCGCTATCCGAGTCGTGTGATTGAAGGGAAAGTGGTAAGGAAACGACTCGCGGCTGCTCGGGGCGCACCGGCACAGCACACACGCTACTGAACAGGACTAATCCCACTAAACGTAGCATAGTGAGTGAAAAGAATTGTGCTGCACTTGATGACGGTCTAAAGTGGTGTGGGAGCAAATGCCCTCCGAAAAGAGACTACGGCGCACGAGACTGGGATAGATGAAAATATTGCGTTTGACAATATCGCCTGATAACCGCTAGTTGGCTTTGAACAACTTTACGCCTTTACCCCTAGTGATCGTCAGGTCGTTGAATGAGACCCTTCCCCGCAGGGTGCAATAGTGCGTAGCTCGCTGATGGTGGACATTATGCAGAGCCAGGGCTATGTCTGCATTCCTGCCTTGGGACCTGCACATCCCTGCATGGTGCCTGAGTTTAATGGCCCGCAGCGCAGGGGTTTCCGACCGAGCCGAGACGCTGTTTCACCTGCTGGTACCACTGCACGGCCAGTTTTAGGTGCTCTCATACGCAAATTTTACAAGAAGATAAATACTGGTATATAAGATTTTGGCCATTCTGCCTGCTGGCACCTGAATCCAAGGAGTCTGTGTCGCACCGTCTCCTGGAGCCGCCGACGGCGCCGCGATGACAAAGTCTACCGGAATTGACAGAATGGGCAATGACGTCATGCTCCACAGGTGACGTCATGCTTATGGTTTTCCACATGGTTTCTCATGGGTTCGCAGCTAAAATGCATTCTCAGGCTCTATTCAAGTGTAAGGACTTGACGGCGTTGAAGATTTCACTGGGAGACGCATAATTAGACAACGGAGTGACGCCCTTCGATAATCCGCGCGCTCCGAACATCGCGATCACACTAAGGGAACCACGAATTAGCATCGACACCGCTACAACGAATATGCACAATGATCTTGCATTGGAGTGCTAAATTTCGGTCTCCTTGTATAGGTGATCACACAGAAGCCAGATCCAAAGATCATGGCGGCCATCTGCTAAGTTATAAAACGCGTCCCACATACTTATTTATTTATTTATTTATTTATTTATTTATTTATTTATTCATTTATTTATTTATTTTTTGTTCTTTTTTATTTAGTTGTTGAAGTGCCTATATGGTGACCCGGTCCCACCGACTTGGCTGTCATGCACGTAGCCCACAATGAACGAACCCTACGCTGCGTTTGCCCTTGCACGCCAGCTGTACTTGATGACCGTGGCACGAATATTGCGAATTAAACATTTTCGGCCATCAATGGTGGGGGACGTCACGCTCGGGGGCTGTGATAGTCTATACAGCAACCAAATTTGGGACGCGAAAGGAGCGCTCCAAAGTGGTCAGTATTCACTAACTTAGATCGTCAACTTAGTTTCAGTGCTAGTATGCAAAACATGTATGAATTAAAGTTGTCATTATGTACTGTCTTCTTTAGGCACCATTCCCCTTACGAAGTTCAGCGGCATAGTCCGCAATCAGGAAAGCAACGTCCAGACTTTGCGTTAGGCTGAGGCGGGGATCGCAAACGGTGTCGTAGCGCAGTGACAGCTCTTCGTCACCCAAGTTTTGGAACCCGCCAATGCATTCCGTGACATCGTCGCCCGTGAGTTCCAAGTGTACGCCATTCAGCTGCGAGCGACTCTCCTTGTGTATACGAAGGGCTAGTCGAAGCTCAGCGACAATGTCATCAAAGTAGCGCGTTTTGAGCTTAGTGATAGGCGATACTTTCGTGTTACCATGACAAGGATCCGATATCCATACCGGCCGGTGGCCGGAGCGCTGGACGGCAGCTATTTGCGCTGGCAATTTATCAGCGATCTTGTCGGCACCGTAGCGAGTGATCAACGTGACGCGACCGTCCTGCTTATCTGGGTCCACAACACCTAAAAGTCGGACAAGCTCGTCAACATCCATGGATGGACCGACTTTGATACCGATTGGGTTTTGCACGCCGCGGAAAAATTCTACATGGGCGCCGTCTAGCTGTCTAGTGCGGTCGCCAATCCAAATAAAATGAGCCGAAGTGTCGTACCATTTTTTGGACGCAGAACCAGGTCCCTTAGTGGGTGCAAGTTCCCGAGTCAGACTCTGTTCATACTCGAGCAAAAGTGCCTCGTGAGCCACGAAAAAATCGACCCCATCCGTGGTAGATGAGCTTTGCTCACCCACGGTGCGCATGAACTCTAAGCCTTGCGAGATCTGGTTCACTACATTCTGGTAGCGTTCACGAGTGGCGTCGTGCTTAACGTGGCTGAGATCCCAGTTCTGTGGAGTGTGCAAGCTGGCGAAGCCGTTGCTTAAAGTGTTGCGAATAAAGTTCAAAGTGGCTGCCGAGTGGAAATAGGCCTCAACAAGTCTTGACGGATCAGGCGCACGATTTTCGGGTTCGAAGCCATTAATATTGTCCCCGCGAAAGCTTGGAATTTCGCCGAATCCTTCCACCACTTCAGTAAGCTTGGACCGAGGCTTAGCGTACTGGCCCGCGATGCGGCCCACACGCAAGATAGGCAGCTTCGTACCGTAGATCAACACCAGTGACATTTGCAAGAGAATTTTGAGCTTTGCCTCGATGCGGTCTGCATTGCAGTAATCGAACAGCTCTGCACAGTCGCCGCCCTGCAGCACGAAACGCTCGCCGCGCGAGGCCTCAGCGAGCTGCCGCCTTAGGCTCTCAATTTCGTTAGCATGTACGAGCGGTGGAAGACTCTCTAATTTTGATAAAGCCTTCTCGACTTTCTGTTCGTCTGTGTATACCACATCCTGAGTGATTGGCTTGTTCTGCCACGAGATCGGGGACCACTTTGCTGTGTCCAACGGCGGTCGCTGGGCTGGGAGGTCGTTCGACTTTGAGCGCAGCTTAGCTGCACTGATGGCTCCCTGACTGGGAACTGGGTGCTCGGGGTCGTGGATTTGGATCTTTGGCTCCTTCATAAGAAGATTTACTGCTGGGCCACGTAGGATTTTGTTTGAGCCTCGAGCTAAAACTCACTGATCCGCTCGGGCACTCACGTGATGTATTTGAGGATCCTGGGAGCTGAAAAGCCTGGAAGGGCTTGCAAGGGCGGATGCTGGGATTAGTCATTGCCCGAACCTGCTGGAAGTCGACAGTGGATCTGCTCCCAGGCAGTCAGCCAATAAGGTATAGAGCATTTCTCAGCCAATTACAAGCCTGTCATATTACCTTCTGCCTCAGCATTGCCAGCACCCAGCAGTTGTAGTCAGACGAGACATCCCCGAGCCAGCCAATAATAAATGCCCTATTCTGTCAGGTTAGTAACCTGTGCAGGATGGTGGCTAGCTGCAGCACATCTATATAAACTGGGGATTCAGATCACAGATTCATAACCAAGTTTTGAAAGCCGCAACAAACAATTTTCTTCCCCACAACTCCTAAATACTGAAATGGTTTGCTGCAAAGGTCCTAACGCTGTCTGCGACTGCGCTTCGCAGGCCCGCTGCTCATGCGGAGCCCGTCCTGCCGGTGACTGTAACTGTACCCAGTCCAAGGTTGAGAACGCTGCTGTGCCTGCGGACGACGCTTGCCCGTGCGGCAAGCGTACTGCCGAGGCATGCAACTGCAAGGTCGCCAACGGTCTTCGCGATGGCGAGGTCGACTTCACTGGCGTGTACTAAACGTCTTCCCCATCTAGCATATGTAGCATAATTATTTATTCCGCTTGATCTGAGATCTGCTGATCTGCTGATCTGCTGACTACGGCTAATGTTTTCCCGCAAATGTTAACTTCGAGCTGTCAAGCGGGACCTGCATATGTTGTACGGTTACTAAGCTCAAGTGGTATAAGATGCTGGAGCAGGGGTTGATAGACTCTTTGTGGGTGATTGCGAGCAAGATGAAGGCGAAGCTGACCACAAGAGGCGCCTTGTCATAGTGCTCAGCTGAAAGTCAAATAATAAGTTAACCGAGTGCCCGATGTTCAAAGGCCTGTTTGAAGCACATTCCCCTGCCGACAAAATGCCTGCGTCATGCAGGGAACAATTATGGTGTATGGCCCAAAAGCCTCCCAGGGCGAAGGAGCCATGGGTCGCTGCCCCACTGATTACCACGCATGATGGGGTAGGCGGGCACCACGCTCAGATTCAATCACAGCATGTATTGCACATATGTTTTCCCGAAATTCAGCTGACCGTGTAAGAAAGCAAAATACCAGGAAGGAAGCCCGCACCGCGAGAATAGCACGGGTTTCCCTGTTGACATCGTAGATGTGTACCCACGACCAGCCGCTAGCACGCAGGCTTGTGCTGCTCCGCTCTCCTTGGGCGGTGGGGGTAAAACGACCAGCGGTAAGAAGGAAAAAAAAAAGAGAGAAAAAAAAGAGCGCATTATCTGCTTGCTATGGTCAGCAATGGAAAGAGCAGATTATCGCACGGAAAGTACTAGCGAAAATAGACCTGTAGGACCCTGAACCACATGTCCAGTGAGACCCCAGATCGGA
>JAKTUW010000023.1:0-69599 GCA_030556915.1 Wickerhamiella qilinensis
CTCGCCGGCGCCCGCGCTGGGCGTGCCGCAGGTTGCGCGCGAGATCGGCGACCACCTTTCGCGCCTCAACGAAACAATCACCAATTTCGAGCGGGAGATCAACGGCAAGCTCGACGCCCTGACCGTCTCGCTCCGCGGCCTTGACTCAGCCGCCGCTGGCACCCCCGCTGCCGCTGCCGCTGCCACCAGCACCAGCACCAGCGCACAGCACGCACAGCACGCACAGCACGCACCGCAGCCGGCCCCCTCGAGCTAGGATTGCTGCGCATTGGCATGACGCGCAAGAAGAGAAAGCTGGCCACCCCGGCGCCGCTGCGTGCATTCAAGGACCCTGGGCTGCCAGATGGCAGCGCGGCCCCGACAGCCGCCAGCGACAGCGACTTGCTGAGTCTGGCATCTCGTATCGACGCCAAGGACCCCGTGTTCGAAACGGTCCGCGCGAGGTTTTCTCCTGAAGACGAGCCAGCGCCCGCCAAGTCCGAAGACGCGCTAGTTCCCGTGTCTGCGGCCAGCGGCTCGGCAGACACTGCCGCCCCTGTGCCTGCTCCGGTTGGCCCTGCGCCTCCCAAACGCCAGCGCCAGAGGATTCCCCTGATAGAGCTCAAAAAGCTGACAAGCCGGCCCGATCTCGTGGAATGGTACGATTCAAATGCGCGCGATGCGGAATTTCTCGTGAAAATCAAGGCGTCGCCTGGCGCGGTGCCCGTGCCCGCCAACTGGCAGAGCAAGCATGAGCTGCGCCATTCCGCGCGCCGGCGCTACGAACTGCCGCAGAACATCGCAAATACGGGAATAGCCGAGCTTCGAAACGTGCTCGAGGATGAAAGCAGCGTCGCTCTCCGACAACGGGCGCGCGAGCGTGTGCAACCGAGCCTGGGCAAGTTGGACCTCGACTATCGAAAGCTCCACGCGGCCTTCTTCAAGTTCCAGGAGCGGCCACCCCTCACCAAGCTCGGAGAAATCGGCGTGGACGCAAGGGAGTCGGCTTCCGCCATGTCGAGGTTCCGCCCCGGGTTCATCTCCGAGGAGCTGCGCCAGGCGTTGGGGCTGGCTCCCAATGCCGTTCCGCCATGGTCTCCCCTAATGGCGGAGTATGGCCCTCCACCATCTTACCAAAATAAGCCGGCTGCAGAGTCGAGGATCAAGCCATTACCTTCAACACGGCCTGTTGATCCTCCGAATTTGAGCGGCAATACGCTGTGGACGCGGGCTGTTCCAGGGCAAGCCGCTGAAGGAGGCGGAGCTGAAGCAGGGGACGACGAACAAGACGACGGCGGTGAAGCAAGTGAACAGATTGCTGAAGGACGCGAGCGCGGGGCTCGCCAAAGCAGTAACATTATCCAGGGCGGCCAGGAAGGCTCTGCCTCTGATGCTGCTGTTGAATATGCTTCCGATAGCGGCCCAGACGACGCGCAGACCTCTCCATCACCACGTGCTCTAGACACAGCAGCTGCTCCTAGCACGACTGACATAGCGGCAGCAGCAGCGACTGTCGGGGCGCAGCCTGAAGCTGAGGCAGGTACAGAACCCAAGTCGCTCTATCGCGAGCTCAAAGAAAGCTCGGCCGAAGGCTTTTTGGGACCTGCACGGCGCTATGTCGATTAAGAGATCTGGCGCCCTAGAAGATCGCAGACACAGGTTTAAGTATGTGTGTTTATATATATATATGTTGATATATGTTGAGTTTATACTCGGCCTTCATGTCTCACTTTCCGGTGCTGTCGGCATTGCCGCGGCCAGTTCGTGCATCAGCAATCATTTTCGCCATGTCGAAACTCGACAGCTTGTTTGCGGCCTCGTTGCGCTGGGCTTCGCTCTTGCGCACCTCCTTGAGCGTCTCCTCGTCCAGGCTGCCCATCAGCATTGGGAAGAAGAACACGGCGAGCAGCGTGGCCAGCGACATGTACACGGTGGGCGACTTGATCATCTCGACTACGGAAAACGAGGGCCGCGGCACGATGAGATCGAGCCGCCGGGCGTCGAGCCTTATGGGGTAGCCCCCCGCCGGCCCGAGGTCGTTGATGGAGTGGCCCGGGTATACCTCGTGCACGGCCACTGCGCCGTCGACGACGTCCAGTTTGAGGTTCACATTCGAGCCCAGCGTCACGCTGTCCAGCGACAGCACGTACGTGCCCTCGGTCACGTCGTTGAACGTGAAGTTGCCCCTGTCGGTGAGGTAGGCCCGGGCGGAGCCCGCGGTTGCGGTGTCCAGCAGCACAACGCGCGAGTCATAGTCCTTAGGCCCTACGTTTGTCACGTAGCCCTCGATATAGTACGCGGATGCGCCACCAAGCCCGGCCAGCAGCGCCAGAAGGTTCATGCCCGAGGATGGTTGGATTGGATGGATGTGCCAGGGGGAAGCCCCAGGTCACGGCCATCCCACGTACCAAGTACTAAGCTGGGATGGGCGCGGGGCCCTGGCCTGCCTAAAGCGAGGCGGTCCGGACGGCTCGCACTCCCACCGTACCACGGTACCGTCCCGTCTCGTCCCGTACTGTGACGCGGTCACTGGGCATGTCGAAGCAGATGGCGCAAGTTCGGGGCCTGCAGCGCCGGCTGGGGCTGGGGAAGTGGCCGCCGGCCCAGCTGCCACTGGCGAGCGCAGCGCTGCAAGAGCAGATCTCCTCGGGCCAGCGGCGGACGGGGTGGCCCACCGGGCGCCTGCACAGCTTCGGCAGGTCTGCCCTGAACACGATGCTGCTGGACTTTCTGCTCGAGGACCAGCCGGGCCTCCCCAGCAACGCGGCGGCCAAGTACGTCGACTGGTTCTGGCGCGCCGCCCCGGCCGTCGAGTACCCGGCCCCGCTGTCCACCTACGTGGGCGCGCTCGTCAAGGACCAGGGCATATTGGTGGCCCAGGCGTGGGCCAGTAGCTTTGCCGTGCCGCTGCTGCGGCTGCGCCAGATCCACCGCGCGCTCGGGCCCCGAGAGGCTGTCATGGCCGCCCGATTAGCCGTTGACGCGCCCGGCGGCGCGCCCGGCCTCGATCCGGCGTCGGCTGCCGGCCAGCTCGCCGCAGCGCTGGCGCAGGGCAAAGGCGTCGATGCCTCGCTCTTGAGCAGAGAGCGCAGCCTGCCCGTGCTGGTCGGCCTCGCGGGCCACGGGCCCATCCCCGAGCGCGGCCCGGGGCCGCCCAGCGGAGCGGCTGGCTTGTCCCTGCGAGAGCTGCTGGCCGCGGCTATGAGTTTGGAAACCAATGCGGGCGGGCAAATGCCCCAGGAGCTCACCTTCACCCCTCCTCCCCCGCCACCCCCTCAGGCGCCTCCTCAAGCGCCCCCAAGCCCTCCCTCGTCTCCGAGCCAGGGCGGCCACGTACCTCCGCACGTCAACCTGGCCCGACTTGAAGAGCAGCTCCAGGAGACCTCTCCGGAAGAACTCGAGCAGGACGAAGTGGAGCCGGGCGACGTCGAGCAGGAGCAGCTCTCGCCGCTGGCCGGCCAGCAGCTGAACGAGGCGCCCTCTCCGTTTGCGGGCCAACTGGACGTTGGCGGCCCAGACGACGACATTGATCTCTTCGATTCGGACACCTGGCTCAAGGACTCGCCGAGCGCCCGGGCCATCGAGAATAGCCCCGGCGACGGAAAGCCAAATCGCTAGGTGACGTAACTCATTACACTTTTGATTTTAATTGTGATTTTTGATTGTAAATTTAATTTATCTTTTTTTTTTTTTGCTTTTGCTTTATCACACAAGCTACATGATAATATGCCAAAATTGTACCACACGTGCCGGCCGGTTTCTTGTCTTTTATTTTAGGGGCAGGTTGTCCTTGGATTTTACCGGTTCAGATCTCTCTCTCACAGCACTCAATCGATCAATCAAAACGATGCGGGTGGGGCCTGGGCAAACGCAGCCGAGCTCTTCGCCATGGTCGGAGAGGACCGCGAGATGGCATCCGTGAAGTAAAAGTCGTCGACAACCTTCTTAAGAGGCTCGGTCGACAACTTGCCCTCCAACTTGGCCAACGTGGCGGCAGCAAGGTGGCCCAGCGACGACGGCTCCAGAGCGTCGTGACTCAATAAATTAGGCGCAATCTCAGCTAGGCGGGCCCGCAGCTCCGACATAGACTCGTAGGGGAGGGGAACGCCAAGCACGTCGCTCAGGGCCTTGACAACCTTCCAGTCCTCGCGGGCCCCGCCAGGGGGGCCGACAGCAGCACGGGTCGTTTGGGCGCGCCCTTCCGTGTTCACGTATGTCACAGCCTTCTCTGTGTAGGCGGCGCCAGGCAGAATCACATCAGCCAAGGGAGCACCCACATCACCGTGGTGACCCTGGTAAATTACAAACGCATCCTTGGGCAGGTCGCTAGCCTTGACCTCGTCGGCACCGATTAGATACACGATCTTGGGCTGCACCTTGGCGGCATCAGGGTCAGTGGCCGCGAAACCAACGTCGTACGCTCCCGCCCGCGATGCAGCACGCTGCAGCACGCTGAGACCATTCCACGAATCATTGACGATGTTGTTGCTCGACTTGACAAACCGGCCCAGCGTTCCATAGACAGCAGCACCATCCTCGCACTCAATAATACTTGAGCCAGCCACAATGACCGGCCTCTTGGCAGACTTCAGAGCCTTTCCAAAGTCACCCTTCAGCGCCTTGTCTAGGTCGGCAGCGGAGGTGCCCAGGTGCTCAAACTCGAACGTAGAGTCAAAGTCCTGGCCAACAACACCAATCCGTACAGGGTTATGGAGCCAATGCTTGCGGATGCGCGCATTGAGCACGGCCGCCTCATGCCGGGGATTAGTGCCAACCAGCAGAATTACGTCGGACTCCTCGATGCCTTGGATGGTGGAGTTAAATGTGTAGTTGGCCCTGAGATCCACACCGTGGGCCGGGGGCTGGCTGCCGCGGGGGTAGTCATGGGCGAGGTTATCAGAGTTGAGTCTGTTGGCCAAGTCCTTCAGAGCCACAAGCGCCTCAACATCAACAAGGTCGCCTGCTATAGCCTTGAACTCGTTGTCCTTGGGCCGCAACTCTTGGAACTTGGATTGAATAAGAAGCAGAGCATCTTCCCACCCAGCCGGCTCGAACCGGCCGTTTGTTTTGATGAGCGGCGTGGTCAAACGCTGCGTGTTCAGGCCGTCCACTGCGAAGCGTGTCTTGTCCGAGATCCACTCCTCGTTAATATCATCGTTGAGGCGGGGGATGACGCGCATAACACTTTGGCCCCGCGAGTCTACACGGATGTTAGAGCCCAAACCATCAAACACGTCGATACTCTCCGTCTTCTTCAGCTCCCACGGGCGCGCCTTGAAAGCATAGGGCTTCGATGTCAACGCACCCACGGGACACAAATCGATAACGTTGCCGGACATCTCCGTGTTGAGGCTCTGTTCCAGATATGTGCCGATCTGCATATCGTTTCCGCGGCCCGAGGTGCCGAGCTCGGGGGCCCCGGCTACATCGTTGGCGAACCGGACGCAGCGGGTGCACTGAATACAGCGGTTCATCGACGTTTTGACGAGTGGGCCAAGGTCCTTGTCCTCCGTAGCACGCTTGCCAGCGATCTCGTGGAAGCGGCCGCGGTCCGAGCCGTAGCGCAACGACTGGTCTTGCAAGTCGCACTCGCCACCCTGGTCGCACACGGGGCAGTCCAGCGGATGGTTGGCCAGGATCATTTCCGTGACACCCTCACGTGCCTTCTTGACCCGCTCGGAGTTTGTGTGCACGACCTGGCCGTTGGCCACGGGGAAGGCGCACGAAGCTACGGGTTTCGGCGCGCGCTCAAGGTCCACTAAACACATGCGGCAGTTACCGGCAATGGCGAGTTTCTCGTGGTAGCAGTAACGCGGGACCTGGATGCCAGCCTGCTCAATAGCCTGGATAAGCGCCGAGCCGGCCGCAACGGTCACGGGCTTCCCGTCAATAGTGAGCGTGACGTCGGCACGCGCAGCGCGAGCGGCGGAAAACCCGCGGAGCCCCGGGTTGCGCGCCTTGCTGCGGACTGCCCGACCAACAGGACGGCCTGCAGAGGCCGCAATAGAGGCCAGCATTCCCATTGTTGTGCAGAGTTTAATGGAGGTGGAGGTAAAGGATCTGCCCAGAGTCGGGTTTTTGGGAGAGTGGCCTGGGAGCTGCCTGGCATACCGTCAGCGTTATGGTGGGGCTGTGATTGGGCGAGAGCTGCCGGGTAAACCTTGCCGATGGGCCCATCGGCAAGGCCACGCGCGCGCGCTCTCCCTGGGCGAAGCGGGAGGGCTGCCAGGTTAGGGCTACCAGCGGCAGCTGGGACGACGGGCAGGTGGGAGGAGTACTTAGTCCCCCGGCGCAGCTGGTTTTTCGCTAATTGTTCACGGCAAACTTTTTGTGGGACAGGCCGGGGTTCCAACCGGCCTGTCCTCTATCGTTCTGCCCAGACCGATTTGCTCTAACTGGTGCCGCGGATGACGTGAAGTTGGCCCTTACCGGGAGTAAGACATATCCACTCTATTACAGTATTTCGTAGATCAGAAGCTTGGGCAGAGATAGGTTCCCCCCTAAAGTAGTGATATGTGAGAAGTTGGTGCGCGAGGTGGGCCTACTTTCAAATCAAAACTTTAAATGTATAGCCCGAGGTGCCCGCAATAGCGAGGATTGTAAGGTCTTCCTCACCTCGTGTAGATATAGACAAAGTTCAGTCTGTGGGCATTGAGCCTGGCGCTGCAGGTTTCTGCCTGCACCAACTATGGCGCGCCTCACTGTGCTAGAGACTCAGCCGGGTTGTAAGGCTTGTCCCGAGCCCAGCAAGAAAAAAAAAAAAAAAAAAAAAAAAAAGAAAGAACAAGCGGCTATCAATCAGTAGTGAGCATCAGCCAGTCGACTTTGTATAGTCCGTCTAGCTTCTCCTGCAAGTTCTCTGCCAGGCTCGGCCAGTGCACTAGAGAGAGTAGCTCGTACACCGATCATCCTGCACACTAACGTCGCATACACAACGCCACCCGCAATACGGGGAAACGGTCTAATACTGTAATTTCGATAGGTCTATGATCAATCTCAAACACTAAGCGGTAGAGTCTGTCGGTCAGTACACTGCCTCGTGGCCAATGAAGTTCGCTCGATGCACGTTCATCCAATGCATGTTGCGGCTCGCTTAGACCGTTGGGTCGCGCCCAGCTAGGCAATGAGCATGCTCACACATTTCGGTGTCGAGGCAGGAGGGCCTTTGGGCGGTTTCGGCGGCCGGTGGCCGATGCAGGGTTCCCCGGACCACGTGAGGCGTGCATTCAAAGTCAGTCATCTCTTTTGCAGGGTGCTGATAGGTCCCGGACATTGGCTCGTTTCCAGTGTCCTGCTTGCCTAGGGTAGATAATCAAAATTACGTTAATATCTGAACTCAGTATGCGTGGCACTAAGAATTGCAAATAATTTGTACGGACTCACAAATCGAAGTTTACCCCGGCTCGGGCCCCGCACGTCACGCCACGTGACACGTATTTTCGAAAGGGCCAAGATCGCTCAACTAAATTCGCAGCCTTGCATCTAAAACTTGAGTCCACATCGCTGCCGCAGTCAACACTTTTTTTTCCGCTCCGCTTTGTTTGCTTCTGTATTTAGGTGAACATGGTGCAGAAGACTGTTGCAGACTCCCGTGCGGCTGTCCGGGCCGTAGTCACCAGCCTGGCCAAAAAGATTTTTGTCATTTCGGACTCTAAAGACCACGGTTTCGAGACAGATAATTTGCAGGTAAATGTGTCCCATCCCCATACGGATCCTCTTGGCGATATCATTGACTTTTTCGATGAACACCCTGACTTTAGCGAGCCTTTGTCTGTCTTTGTCCCGATTGAAACTTTGTTCAATGGTCTGACCCATTTCAGAACCCTGCAAACTAAACCAATTGTTTTCCATGCCGAAGTAGCTGACGATTATGGATTTGTCACTGCGCTCCGCCATTCTGGCTTTGTGTTTCTTCAGTCCTTTGGACCCGAGGATGCGCCTGATATTGCGGTGGCCGCGCACCTTGTTGCTGTGATGCTGCAGAAGCCAGTAGTGCACTTTTTTCAAAACGCAAAGCGCCCGGCACCGTTTAACTGGACTATCGAGGCCATTGGCGCTGCCCTCGCGGAGAGCCTCATTATCCCTGAGAAAATCAGTGACGCAGAAGTTAAGGAAGAGGTCGACACCGCTGCTGTGGCCGATGGAAACACCCATGATTCGGTAAATGGTTCCTCCAATGGTCTAACTAATACAGAATCTAACGGTTCACATGCCAAGGCCAATGGTACTACGGCAGAGTCTGTGAGTAATGGTACTAATAGTGACACCACCGACGTATCTCACCCAACTACTGAGAAACCTGAATCTCCGGCCGAAGAACTCGCTCATATCACGCCTGGGGACGCTGTCAAGAAGGCCCTTTCAATTGTTGGCGACAACCATACTCTCTACGAATATCGTGGGCCAGCGAGTGCTGACACGGCACTCCTGATCTTTGGTTCCGTCGACGCATTGAGTCAAGCTGCCTCAGAAACCTGGAGTTCGTCCAGGAAGGTTGGTGTCCTATCGATCCGTCTTTATTCACCGCTCCTCGTAGATGAAGTTCTCAAATCACTTCCTCCTACTATTCGGTCACTTGCCCTCCTTGAGCAGATCGCTACGCCCACCACAACATGGCTCCCACTGGTCCAAGACGTGCTTACTGGTCCCTTCGACCTTTTAAGCAATATTGAAACTTTCGCCAGCTACCAGCTAGGCATTGTATCAGATGATAATGCTTCAAATACTTTGACCCAGATTGTGGAGAACCAAAATAGCCAGCAACCCAAACAGGGCCTATTTCTTGGTCGGCCCATTCCAGACGCTCCTACTCTGAGCGAGCAAGCGATAAAGGATATTGAATCTGTAAAGCACCTCGAGTCGGCGTATCTCAAGGTGTTGTATCAGCTATCCCCGCATGCGCATTTGCTTAACGCAACCGAAGAACCCACTGCAGGTGTTGAGACTGCTCCTGAATATGGCTTTGGTGCTTTCTTGGCTGATGAATCACGCCGGGCCGAGGACTTGGCTTCTGTGCAACAGAGCGTGGTTGCAAAAGAATATGGTCCTGAACTTAGCAAAGAGCTTTCTAGGTGGTTCGCCGGCGATCACAGCAAAGAAATTATTGAACAAATCCAAAAGGCTATTCCTAAGGATCCTAAAGGGTCGTCAGTTGATGCTGCCCTATTCAATCATCAGGCCAACTGGATCATTGGTTCCGATGCCTGGTCGTATGATTTAGGAAACTCAGGAGTACACCATGTCCTTGCTTCCGGCAAGAACTTGAATATGTTGATTATTGACTCTACTCCCCAATCGGAGCTCAAATCGTCCCGTCAGCGGAAAAAGGATATTGGCTTGTATGCCATGGGTTTTGGTAACGTATTCGTTGCTTCAGTTGCGGTTTATGCTTCCTATACGCAGTTATTGCAATCTCTTATTGAGGCTGAAAAGTTTGAGGGCCCCTCAGTTGTTGTGGCTTATTTGCCTTACTATAAACCTGGTGACGATGCGATTACTGTGCTTAAAGAAACAAAGCAGGCCGTCGATACCGGTTACTGGCCACTTTATCGGTACGATCCCTCAGTTGAAGGAGACGACGTTTTCACACTTGATTCTTTTACGATTAAGAAGTCTTTGCGTGACTTCCTTGATAGAGAGAACAAGCTCACTCTTCTCAGCCGCAAGTCCCCTGCATTTGCCCGTGACCTTAAAGCGTCTTATGGCTCAGAAATTCGCTCAGCGCAAGCTCGGAGGGCACGAGATGCTTATACCAAGCTCTTAGAAGGTCTCAGTGGCCCGCCTGTTTTGGTCTTGTTTGCTTCAGATGGTGGCCAAGCGCAGAGCGTTGCTCAAAGGTTAGCACGTCGCGCTAAGGGCCGAGGTCTGAAAGCTTCCGTTATGGCATTTGACGATTTTGAAGCTGACGATCTGTCACGAGAGCAAAATGTGATTTTCGTAACGTCGACGGCTGGTCAGGGCGAATTCCCGCAGAACGGACGGGCCCTTTGGGAAGCAATCAAATCTACTGATTTGGATCTCAGCACTGTTAAAATTGGTGTCTTCGGTATGGGCGACAGTCAGTACTGGCCCCGTAAACAAGACAAGCATTACTACAACAAGCCGAGTCATGATTTATGGGCCCGTATAAAGCTACTCGGTGCCCAGGAGCTCGTTCCCCTTGGTGAGGGTGACGACCAGGATGCCGATGGTTGGTCCACTGGATACAATGCTTGGGAGCCTGAGATCTGGAAGGCACTCGGAGTTGCTAATGTTGCAGGCGCCGATGAACCCCCGCCCATCACGAACGAGGACATGAAGCGCGAGTCAAACTACCTGCGTGGAACTATTGTTGAAGGGCTTCAGGATACCAGTACTGGTGCGATTTCGGCCGTGGATCAACAGCTCACCAAATTCCATGGTATTTATATGCAGGACGACCGAGATGTCCGTGATCAACGCAAGGCCGACGGGCTCGAGCCAGCCTATATCTTTATGGCTCGCGTTCGCTTACCTGGCTGTGTTGCTACTCCACGCCAGTGGCTCCGCATTGACGAACTGTCGGATGATCGAGGAAATGGGACTTTTAAAATCACCACCCGCGGTACTTTCCAGCTTCATGGGCTCATCAAGGAGAATCTTAAGCCGGCAATCCGTGGCATCAATGCCGCACTTATGGATACTGTAGCCGCATGCGGTGATGTGGATCGTAATGTGGTAGCAGCGTCGCTGCCAGGTAATGCCCGGGTGCACCGTCAGGTCGTCAAAGTTTCGGAGGACATTTCAGAGCATTTACTTCCCCGAACTTCTGCATACTATGAAATCTGGCTCGAAGGCGAGGACGCTGGAGATAAAGAAGGCTATTCCAAAGCTTGGGATAACCGCAAGGGTGCATTCACCAAAAAGCCAAAGACCCTGGTTGGCCAGTCTACTTTCGAAGATCATGAGCCTCTGTATGGTCCTCTTTACCTGCCACGGAAGTTCAAGATCAATATTGCTGTTCCTCCTTATAATGACGTCGATGTCTATGCTCACGACATTGGTCTGATTGCAATTGTTGAGAACGATCGCGATGTCGTTGGCTTCAACGTCTGTGTGGGTGGTGGTATGGGCACTACCCATAACAATAAGAAGACCTATCCTCGCATGGGCTCCCTTATTGGCTTCGCCCCGATCGAGGATATCTGTGAAGTGTGTGAGAAGATCATGCTGGTACAACGTGACAATGGTGACCGCACTAACCGCAAACATGCTCGGCTGAAGTATACCGTGGACGACATGACAGTGGACGGATTCCGCTCTGAGGTTGAAAAATACCTGGGTTACAAACTACAGCCTGCGCGCGATCACCTTCCGTTCAAAACTAACGTTGATACCTACGGCTGGGTGGAGGATGAGGAAGGCTTCCATCATTTTACAACGTTTGTTGAGAACGGTCGTGTTGAGGACACCCCTGATCTCCAGTTTAGGACAGGCTTCCGCGAAATTGCTAAGCTTCTTGAGGGTGGCAAAGGTGAATTCAGACTGACTGCCAATCAGCATATTCTCGTAGCGAACGTAAGCGCTGAAGAGAAGCCTAAAGTCCACGCGCTTTTAGAGAAATATAAGCTGGACAACGTGCAGTTTTCGGGCCTGCGCCTCTCGTCTGCTGCGTGTGTTGCCTTCCCTACATGTGGCCTTGCTATGGCAGAAAGTGAGCGTTATCTCCCGGAGCTCATCACCAAGGTTGAAGCTGTTCTCGAAGAACTTGGCCTTCGGAAGGATTCTATTGTGATGCGTATGACTGGCTGTCCTAATGGCTGTGCACGGCCCTGGCTCGCAGAGGTTGCACTGGTGGGTAAGGCCTATGGTGCTTACAACTTGATGCTGGGCGGTGGTCACGTAGGCAACCGACTGAACAAGCTTTACAGAAGCTCGCTCAAGGAGGACGAGATCCTCGACACCCTCAGGCCAATGTTCAAGTCCTGGGCGCTCGAACGGAATGGGGACGAACCGTTTGGCGATTTTGTTATTCGCAAGGGTATTATTTCAGCTGTTCGCGAGGGCAAAGATTGGTGGGAGAACGTGGAGCCTGGGCTTGAGTAGCTCTCTGGTTACTACTCAGTTCGTCATGAATTAATTTGCATTTCATTTCTCAGGTTGAAGGGGAACGATTATTAGTTTGAATAAGTTATAATTGAATCTATGCTTGTTTTGAATTCGCAAGTGCACTGTCAACATAGAGAATCGTCATCCACGCACACAAGTAGTTGACGAGATAATGCAGCATGAAAGTGTGCATGATTCCATGCATTAATGAATAGTACGCAATGTATGCAAGACCGCAGTATGTGACGTACCTTAACAGTGGACGCGTGTTCAAGGGAGGAATTGGGTTAGGACGCTGGCCCATAATATGGACAAGAATCACGGACGGTGCAACCGATAGGACGTTGCTCAATGATGAGAATGCAAGAGCCCACTCTACGCTCACGTTCCTGAGCCATACAACAAGGATTGGTCCATTCACAACAGAAGTCCAAAGAAACACGGTCAAAAACGTAAACTTCCATAAATCCTTTCTATTGATTGAAATCAAAAGCCAAGTAGAGACAAAAACAAAAGCCACCTGATACGGCACAAAAAACAAAATGGCGACTCCCAAAATATTGCCTAAAAGCTTTATCGGCGTTGGAGACAATTTGACTGTAGCTTTCTGAGTCAACTTTTCACTGTCTTTGCGCTTTGCTGGCGTTTCAAAGCTTGGCCCCCACACCGAGTCAGTCAAGCCACACTTCACGAATACAATCAATGTAAGGAGTCGATCTAGCAGAAGGCAGAGACAGGTAGCGAAAATAACCAGAAATACAGGGACCCAGAAAAGACGAGCGTCATTTAGGCCAGCCAAAATTTCATGAATGTCGTACGCTATATCGGAAGCGTCCAAGCTTGCTATGTTCTGGCGCTCAGATGGCCACTGAAGCATACGCACAAAATCTCTGAAACCTTCGTAAGATAATAGCACGTGTGCCACAGCAACAATGGCGCAAAGGAACTTCAAGTATCTCGAAATAAACACTTCAAGTGCTCGCGAGAAGGAGATCAGCTTCCCGTTATAGAAAAAGTGAAGCTGGATGAGCATGCACATAATAACAATGGAAAACGTATACGTTACTGCCGCCGTGCGATACCTAAAAGCAACGTTAGCCAGAGTAGCCCACAGATCAATCCTGACCAAAGCAGAATGGCTTGGACCAGCACCGCAAACTTTGGGAGTAAGGAACTGAAGATGGAGGCTATAATGACTGCTCTTGGGGAACGGGGTAAGAGGAGCTCCAGAATACCAGAAAACACGAACGTCAGTACCATTATACCAGCGAGATTCTTTCAGCGGAGTCCAATGCCGAATAGCAATAGGAATCAAGGAATTATGTTCGTTTTGAGGCGACTGGACTTCACAGGCTTGCTCAACCTTGACTCGTAGGCTGATTAGGCTCGACTTGACAGCTGGAAGGGTGACATCAACAAATCGGCCTGAAAGAGGTATTCTGAGACCAAACAGTAGAAGATGTAGCAACCCTACTTTATTGGCACTGTATTCCTCCACAGAAAAGCTATTTTCAGGGTCTCTAGGTTCACTCCCGGGCTCGTTAATCTTTATTTGTCCGACAGGCGTATTCACAGAACCGGGAGCGTAATTACCATGTCCATACCACTCAAGAGTTGAACCTTTAGCGAGATTGTCCATCGGTGAAGTAAAATACGAACTCAAAACTTTCATCCGTTGCTCCAACTTTATAGTGCGGTGCGAATGCTGCGGGTCCGCAATCGCAAACATAGACTCAATAATAACTTGCCGTAACTCTCCGCACCACATGATAGCCAAGTGATCAATGCCTCTCCATACCTCAGGAATTGAATAAGTGAACGCAGAAATACCGTTTGTGCTGGGTACAAGTGAGTCCACGGGAGTATAGTCAGGCGGAACCATGAAATCCGTGTGGCCACCAGAAATCGAGATAATCGCCAGGTTTTTAAGCGCATTGAGCTCCGCCCCCTTGCTGTTTCGCCTTGATGTTGAGTTATCAAATGTAGTTCTCCAGTATAAGTTGACCTTGTCATAAATTTCCGTGACGTCTCGATCAAAAGTCAAGGGTGGCACAATATTTGGCGTGCTAAGTGTGTAAATTGTGTTGACGCTGTTGGGTGCAAAGTTATCAAGAGTAATGAGGGTTCTTGCGACGATTCCACCCATAGAGTGCCCCACGAGAATGACCGAAGAGGGAGGGGGAAGCTTTGTCTTCGTATCTTTAGCATAGAGCTTCAGTAGATGCGCAATAACGTCATTGGTGTATTGGGCCTGATCCATCAGAGTTTTTCCATGCAGCGCAGAGAGATCCTCCTCGAAGTCAAGTAGGAAAAAATCAAATACAGTATCCACACCTCGCTCCTTAGATAGTTGGGCGGCCAGCCCACCCAAAGAGCGTCCCTGCCCGGAAGACCCGGCATTTCCTGGGATGAATAGCACAGGTACCCCGCCTAGCGATTCAGGTCCGTCGTAATGGCGGGACGTGCCGCCTTCCCGGTAGAGATACGTTTTATATCTGTTCGACAACAGTGAGAACGGGCTGGGAATGTAGATCTCAAAGTAGACCGGATGGTTGTAGGTCATGGAACATGTACCCTTTTCAGAATAAGTAGTGAAAATAGAGAGAAGCATTGCGACTAGAGTCGCCAGGCCGCAGCCTAGCAAAAGAAGAGAGTTTCTTTGCATCGTCGGGTACGAGCTCAGTAAATACTTTGTATTGGCGTCTGTTATCCAAGCTTCCAGAGCCCTCTTCCGGGGGAACAATAGGTATTGCGTTACTTAGGCGGCGCACAGAATGCCCGTAGAATCCGCGCTTTTTGTAGAACAGTTACCCAGCGGTGACGACAGGGTATCGGAGGCTCTGCCAAGTGATATGCTGCAGAGCTTTGCCCGTCCTACCAGCCGTCACGAGAGACTGAAATCCGAACTTCCAATATACACAAAGGGGCCGGAGCTAGCAGTCGCGAACCGAAATCAGCAAGATCTCACGCTGAGCGTCTCAAAATCGACCGGGTCTAGATGGGGACGCTGAGCCTTTATGCAAAAAATCTACCCCTTGGAGTAGGTAGTGGCCTGCAGGTGCTGCTGGCCAGCCCGCTTAGCTAAGCCTCAGCCTTGACGCAGTCCGTAGGGTTGGCTTTGCCCGTGCCGGAGCGGAGGTGGGCGAGGAGGGGTGGGAAGAATCAACCATCATGTCAGGTAGACCGGGCGCAGCATGATGAAGCCGCTGTTGGCCCCAACCCGACACATCACGGCAGTTGCCACATTGGCGAGCGCGAGCCAAGCAGGCTTCCTCGCGCGACAACCTCAAGATACACTGTTGCTCGTGTAAGTCTGAGTACTAGTACATTTACATTTAAACCGGCACGCAGCTGTCGAATTGATTCAATTGAGGGGCTGTGGTCATCCGTTGCCCCAAACCTGGACGGCTCTTCAGTATGTATGACATCAGTATTCGCAGTTATCGACGTACATTGCATATAGCGGCCGCGCGGCATTTTACTGCGAGATGTGCGCATGCGTTTAAACCCGCTTGCCAACAATGGGTGGGGTCCAGCAAAGCTGGCAGGAAGTCGGCAGAATGCCATTGGACTGACTTGCGATTTAACGTGAGTCTGGCTTACTGGGGCCTACAGCATACTCGCGTAAATATCACGCCGTCTTTGGTAGCAAGTGAAGCCCCCCGCCTGCGCATATGCGAAGGTCTGTAGTTCACTCAGCCACGGCACTAGTAATTATTATTACGTGCAAGCGACAGCATTGAGGGGTAAAATGTGGCAAAAACTACGATCACCAGCTTGCCGAGCTATTTTTTGCGCTCAGTGGCTGTTCGCCTAGATGCGAAACCCTCGCATGGGGCCCCCGCACAGAGCACCAAGAGGCAAGGGGTACAGCGCCTTCTCAGGCCCCGCAGTTTAGAGACTGCACACGTTACGCCAAGTAGCCATGAGGGCTACCAGCCCGACAACAATGCTACAAGGATTGTTTAAAAGCTGGTATGAAATAAAATAAAATAAAATAAAAATCCCCAAATTACAATATTATCATTGGGAACAAATGATTTTGGTATGCTCTAATCGCATTCGACAATTTTGGCTTTGGGACGTAACAAAGTATTGGCGATTTTTGGGAGGGCGGATGAGTCTCTGGCTTTTGATACGCAAATTGCTCCGCCTCCAACACTACAACATCCCAGGACAGTATCGTTGCCATTGCCTTCGGGGAATTTATATGTTACAGCTGGCGAGTAGGGTACATTATTTCCAAGATTTCAAATTGCATAGTTAACACTTATTGCGGCTGACCGCACGCTCGCGTATCATATGTATAGCAGACCATCGGTAAAGCTCCAAGGGCGCAATACAATGTAGAAATCGACCGGAGATTTTTAGATACTACGGTTTGTCAAGCTTCTGGTCCATGGCCCACCTTGGCACCGTTTGACTTGAAGCAACTAGTCTTCCAGTCACATCAATCCCTCCTGCTGTCCTACAGCTCCACATAGTCTGCCTTGCCCAAGTATTCCATGCATGGTGTAACGGTCTGATCACGTTTTCCCGTCCACATCTACGACTGCGTAGTAAGCGCGGTTTTTCATACAGAGCTCGCTGGTCTCAGCCAGTTCGCGAAAATATGTCAAAGTATATTGGCAAGTCTGCCCTCGGATTCGCCCGCACATGGCACCACCTAGACGTAGCGCAGGATCCTCGACCGCTGGGGCGACTGGCGACCTCTATCGCAACTGTGCTGATGGGCAAGCACAAGCCGGTGTACTACCCGGGAAGTGACCTAGGCGACTACGTTGTTGTGACGAACTGTCAACATATTTACGCTACAGGCAAGAAGGACGAGCACAAGCTATACAGATGGCACAGCGGCCGACCAGGAAATCTCCACGAGATGACATTGGGGGACATGAGAGATAGAAAAGGCGGTGGAGAGCTCCTCAAGCGGGCGGTCTCGGGAATGCTGCCCAAAAATCAGCTTCGCTGGAGGCGCCTTGCTAGGCTCAAGCTCGTCGAAGGAAGCGAGAATCCGTGGGCCGGCAACGTGACCGCTTTCCACGACGACGCCGTGGTCGAGGAGGCATCCAAACCGAGCATCAGTAAGGCTAAGGCTGGTGTGAAAATCCAGGCAAAATAGTCGCGCATATACTTAGCGTCTGCTGTCTGCAGGCGCTGTTTCGCATATCATAAAAAGCATGTGCTCAAATATTTTTACGCGCATGTACATAGAATGTTTACTCCATAGTCATAGCCCATTTGCAGGAACAGTTGCGTCGGCAAGCAGCTGGCCGCGCAGTACGATGCGCTCACGAACCAGAGCAGCATTTCGCAGCGATTTCTCGCGAAGCAGGGATATTTGCTGGTCAAAGTATGCGTTGATCCTCGCCGCATCCGAGGGGTCAGGCTGCGGACGGCTCGCTAGAGGCTGGGTATGAGCAGCGACGCTGGGTTTTGCCATGTTCGAGAGCCCGGGTTGGAGTATGGATAATAGGATACACTAGGAAAATATGACCTAAAACCAGCGATTTCCACCGTGCTTGTGTCGACCTTAGAATGATAAGGATGTAGAGATGCAGCCCGTGGCTCCAGCAGGTAGTAAACAAAAGCAGGCTGACTTCCGGCAGTGACCCAAATGCATGGCTGACACAGAACCTGCAATCCTCCGACGATCGAGATAAGATCGATAAGGGCCACTCCGTTGTGTTTGTTGCAACTATGCGACTTTCCAGGCTCTTTTCTGTGTTTAGCGCAATAAATGATTTTACGTTTCAGAAATTCTGGCCAAATGCTAAACCGGACTGGGGCGTGGAGCCCAACTCCAGCTACGCCGGCGAAGACGATTCCACAGAATTTCTTCTTTCTCGTGTACCCGAGAAATTTAGGGACATTTGGCGGATCATGCTAGATGAACATGTTCCCGGTACACTGGCAAAATTGGAGGAGCTTGTTTCCGACTCTCCGCCTGTTCGCTCACCCGGCAACCTATCGGGCATTGCTCCCCTCTTATCCAGCTCCTCGCCGAGAATCAAATCGCCAGAGCATCTAGGGGTGGCAGCTGTCAAGCAATATTCGGGATATGTGGATACCTCTTCAGACAAGCATATGTTCTTTTGGTTTTTTGAGTCCCAGAACGACCCGTCCTCAGACCCAGTGATCTTATGGCTTAGCGGCGGCCCTGGAAGCTCGTCACTGACGGCAATGCTGGGTGAAATCGGACCAGCCTTTATTGGCAGCAATTTGGAACCATACCCAAATTTGCATTCGTGGAATAAGAATGCGAGCATCATCTTTTTGGACCAGCCAGTTAACGTTGGGTATTCATATTCTTCTAGCCACGTCGAGTCTACGCAGACAGCCGCCAGAGACACCTACGCCTTTTTGAATCAATTCTTCTCAGAATTTCCCGAATATTCCCATCAGGACTTTGTGATGAGCGGAACGTCGTACGCTGGTCACTACATCCCTGCAATTGCAAATGAGATTCTCGACCACGAGGGAAGGAATTTTAATCTGAGCTCTGTGGTTATTGGCAACCCTTTTGTCGACCCGCATATTCAGGACTACTGGTATGAACCCATGGCATGTGGCGAGGGCGGTTATCCAGCGGTCTTGGACGAAGACGCCTGCCAAGTTATGCTGGATGCTCGGCCCAAATGCAATACTATGAACAATGCCTGCCAGAAAACCCAGTCACGCTGGGCTTGTATTGCTGCGTATATGTACTGTGATTATGCGGCCAATGGGGAGTATGACAAGACAGGAAGGAGTCGTTACGATATCCGGGTCGTCTGCGGCGGTAAGCCTGACTTGTGTCAGGCAGAGGTTGGAAACATTGTGTCCTACCTGAACTTACCTGAAGTCAAAGAAGCAATTGGTGTTGACAAAGATCGTGTTTACGAAGACTTTTCTCTCGACGTGTTCCACGATTTTTCTTGGGCGGGCGACTGGCAGCGGGCATACGGCGATAAAGTGGGGCGCCTGCTCAATTCCGAAGTTCCGGTCCTCATTTATGCTGGGGACAAGGACTATATCTGTAATTGGCTAGGTACCGAGGCATCAACAATGCTCATGCCGTGGTATGGTCATCCAGGCTACTATGGGTCTGTGCGGCATCCATTCGTGTTGGAGAGCGGCGCCAAAGCAGGTGAAGTTCGTCATAGTGGCCTTCTAACCTTTGTGAGGATCTACGATGCTGGTCATTTGGTCTCGCTCACACAGCCACTCGCTTTACATGAACTCATCACGAGATGGATCGAAGGAGATATCACTTTGTGGTGACCTCTCGTCAAGGTGAGAAGTCGGTAAATACATGGCATTCAGCATGCAGCCGAACCCTAATGCTAGCAGCGAGCCTTATCAGACCTCCTTACCCTCACCCATGCAGGTGCGGGCCGCATGCATGGCTGGCTAGACACGAAGGATGGGCAGGGATCAGGATCGTCCAGGGTATGGCCCTCTCCTCACGGCACCGCTAGTACCCTACTGATTGACAGCTTCTCTATATGCATTTGAATGGTGTGACTCTATTTTGTTCAATATTTGGCGCTGGATGCACTACTCTGGAGCCCTCCACGGGAGCCTCCGCTGGCGAAGCCGACGGTATCGCAGGACAGCTAATTGACAAGTTCGGGAGTTCTCTGGGCCCGATTCCTAGAGAGGGAGAAGCTGCCTTGCGGCTAATACTTGATGAAGTGCCAAATGGGCAGAGACTACTTCTTGATCGTTTCTCTCAATCAAAATCAAAGCAAGCGCATCATGCCGAGACCTCCGCGTTCGAGTCAGGTCACTCGGCGGGCATTGGGCGGCCGGATGATCAGCATATTTTGGGTACCCCAGCTGCTCTGAGTCTCAAATATGAGAAGTTTCCGGCCCATTCTTTTCGCTTCAAAACGCCTTACGGTCTTGGGATCGACCGTGTGACACAGTTTGCAGGCTATCTGGACATCGACAAGGAAGACAAGCACTTCTTCTTCTGGTTCTTTGAGTCCCGCAACGATCCTGCCAACGATCCCGTAATACTTTGGCTCAATGGCGGTGCCGGCTGCTCCTCGCAGATTGGACAACTGTTCGAACTAGGACCCTCCACTATCGATGAAGATCTGAACCCTGTTTACAATCCGTTCAGTTGGAACAGCAATGCAAGCGTGATCTTTCTGGACCAGCCTGTAAACGTTGGGTACTCCTACTCCTCATCCAAGACCGTCAAAGATACTCGCACCGCAGGTAGAGATACTTACGCCTTTTTGGAGCTGTTTTTCCAACAGTTTCCTCAGTACGCTAAAAACGGTCTCCATATCGCCGGCGAGTCGTACGCCGGCCACTACGTTCCTGCGTTCGCGACAGAGATCCTTGATCATGACGATCGTTCTTTCAACCTTAGTTCAATCTTGATTGGCAATGGTGTCACGGACTTTCTTGTTCAGAGTCATGAGTTTCAGCCTATGGCGTGCGGCCAAGGAGGACACCCGCAAGTCTTATCGGATCGCGAATGCGAGAGAATGCTCAGCAGAGTTCCGCGGTGCGAGAAACTTGTGAAAGAGTGCTATGATACACAGAGCCCTTGGGTTTGTGACCCTGCTGGCATATACTGCGACGATGTAAACATTGCCCCGTACACTGCGACGGGGCTGAACAGCCTGGACATTCGTGGCAAGTGCGATGTGGACGGAGAAGTGTGTTATTCGGGTATGAAATACATGGAACTTTTCCTCAATCAAACAGAGGTGAAGGCTGCGCTTGGGGTCACGGAAGTCCCAGAGTTTGTTAGCTGCAGTCCTGAGGTGGCTCAGTTGTTTAGGACGGATGGTGACCTGGCCAAGCCGTTCCAGGGAGATGTTCTTGAACTTTTGGAAAATGGAGTACCCGTGCTCGTTTATGCGGGTGATAAGGATTATATTGCGAACTGGCTGGGCAACTATGCGTGGACGAAAAAGCTCGAATGGCCCGGAAAGAATGGGTTCCTCAAGGGATCGCGAAGTCCTTGGTACTTGAGCAACGGCGACCAGGCCGGAGAGGTCCGGAATTATGAGCATTTTACGTTCTTAAGAGTTTTTGACGCAGGCCATATGGTGCCGTATGACCAGCCTGCTGCAGCACTGGACATGGTCAATCGTTGGGTTCGCGGCGACTACTCGTTTTCCTTTAAACACCTATGAATGGCGGGCGGGTTGCCCAGAACATATAATAGCACATTTGCTTCCAACATTCTATTGGCATTATTTTAAACATGTAAATTTCAGCTCAGGTTTATTCTGTGATCTGTGTGCCCACAGATAGGCCAAAAGTGCGTGAACTGGCTCGGGACCTCATGCATCATCATCGACTGTCTGGAGCTCTGAGCTCCTTTGCGTCCTCACACCGGACGTGCTGCGTCAGCTTCTTCCATCACACTCCACAAAATGGTGTTGGAGGCGACGATGATTGTGCTCGACACGAGCGAATATATGCGGAATGGGGACTATCTTCCAACGCGATTCGAAGCCGAGATTGAAGCGGCGAATGTTTTGTTCGCAAGCAAAACGCGCAGCAACCCTGAGTCGACGGTGGGCCTCATGACGCTGGGCGGCGAGGTCAAGACGTCGTTTGTCAACGACATTGCTAAGTTCCTTGCTGGCGTGCGCGACACGCAGATCACCGGCACGGCCCGTTTGGCAGCAAGCATCCAGGTGGCGGCGCTGGCGCTCAAACACCGCCTCAACAAGAACCAGCGCATGCGGATCGTCGCCTTCATCGGGAGCCCTGCCGAGGACGAGGAGCGCGATCTGGTGCGGCTGGCCAAGCGGATGAAGAAGAACAACATTGCTGTGGATATTATCAACTTTGGACAGGAAGGCGACAACGCTGCCAAACTGCAGACTTTTATCGACACGGTGAGTTCAAACGACAACTCACACCTGTTGTCGGTGCCGCCTGGTCCGCACCTGCTCTCTGATCTGCTGAAGACGTCGCCAATTCTGCGTGAGGGAGGAGGTGGTGGCTCGGCCGCCAGCGGCGATGGCGACACGGATATGCGCGGCATGGAGGACAATCCCTTCGGTGTGGACGCCGAGGCCGACCCGGAGCTGGCGCTCGCGCTGCGCCTGTCGCTCGAGGAAGAACGCCAACGCCAGGAGCGCCAGCGTCAGGCCGACAGCAGCCAGAACCAGGAGCAGAATCCGAGCGAGAACTAGGGCCTGTGGTAGCACGTGTAATTTATAGACTCGCCCCAAAACAAATGAGTGAAGCTATATGGCCGGCCCACGAGCCTTTTTAAGTTGCCAGCGGCATAGGCCGAGGACGATGACTTACAGACGCTGACGCTCCTTCCGGTGTGTTCATATACAATACATTAATATCTATTTTTGCTCTACCACGATCTTAGCGAACGCTGATCCCCGACCGGTCAGTGTACATGCGGGGAGCAATGTTCATGGCCATGAGCTCCTGGAAGAGCAGCTTAGCGGCGTAGGGCACGTGAATCTGGTAGATCCGCGTCTTGTTGTGGCACGAACGGCACTCGAACTGTTGCTTCTTGAGGTTCGCAATCACAGACATTAGGCCGCACACACCACACACGTGCACTCGGAACGCATCGGACGCCTCCATCAGACGCTCTTTCAGGAACGCTGCCGCACCATGAGCAATCATGCAATCACGCTCCATCTCACCGAAACGCAAGCCACCATCACGCGAGCGACCCTCCACAGGTTGCCGTGTCAGAATCTGGACAGGACCACGCGCACGGCCGTGAATCTTGTCGTCCACCATGTGTCGCAGCCGCTGGTAGTACGTAGGCCCGAAGAAGACCTGGGCCTGCAGTTTCCGGCCCGTGTGCCCGTTGTACATGACTTCAAAGCCACGCGATTGATAGCCGTGGTTGCGAAGCAACTTCGAGACAGCCTCGACGGTAACATCCGTGAAAGGCGTTGCATCACCCTCCAAGCCCGATAGAGCAGACACCTTTGAAAGAAGGCACTCAATCAAATGGGCGACTGTCATACGCGATGGAATGGCATGTGGATTGATGATCAGATCTGGCACAACACCCTCAGCAGTGAATGGCATGTCCTCATGGCGGTATGTAACACCAATGGTACCCTTTTGTCCGTGGCGAGATGCGAACTTGTCACCAATCTGAGGAACCTTGGTCGTCCGCATACGCACCTTAACAAAGCGCAAGCCTTCTTGATTAGTGGTCAGAAGAACTTGGTCCACAATTCCGCTCTCGGTACTCCGCAAAGGTGTGGACGCATCGCGCTTCGTGTGGAATTTAGTCCGTTGACCCAGCTCCTCATTGTCTGGCGGGATTGGTGCGGTTTTTCCGATGATGATGTCCTCGCCCGACACGCGCATACCAGGAATAATCAGACCATCTTCGTCCAACTTGTCGTAGGTTCCATGTTTGAGTCTGAGAGTGTCGGCGCGTGTAGGTTTTTCAAATTCTTCCACCACTGACATACCAATCCGTCGTTCCTGGTCCATGTACGACCGGAAAAATAGAGAGCGGAAAAGGCCCCTATCAATCGATGACTGGTTCATAATGACTGAATCTTCCTGGTTGTAACCCGAATAGCAAAGAATAGCCACGATAGCATTCTGACCAGCTGGAAGTTCGCGGAACTTCAAATACTCCATCGAGCGGGTGGTTGCCAGTGGTTTCTGAGGATAATACAAAATATTGGACATGGTGTCCATGCGCACGGCGTAGTTTGTCAGAAACACACCCATTGCCTGTTTGCCCATGGCCGACTGGTAAGTATTACGAGGCGACTGGTTGTGGTCCGGGAAGGGGATAATGGAAGCACAGATTCCCAAAATCATACTGGGATGAATCTCGCAGTGGGTCCAGGTCTGCGCGCGCGGGGAAAGAGACTTCACACGCTTGGCAGGGTCAATTTCATCAACTTCTTGCTCCACTTTTACTCCCACCTGGGCTTGGCGACTGAGATCAAGATCCTCAGGAGTCATGGCAATCATGACAGTTTCCTCTTCCTCACCATCCATGTACTCAACCAGGCCATTTTGAACTAACGAGCGCCATCCAAAATAGTCGGGGGCGTCCGGAGAAATGCCGTTTTCTTCTGTGTTTAACAAGCTGTAAATGTGTTCTTTTTTCAACATGAGCTCACCGTTAGTAGGGGACTCGGGATTGTTGTCAACGAGGAAAAGCGGACGATAAACACGACCAGCGTCAGTATAAATCTTGAACTCCTGTTCACGAATATCCCGAACAATTGTGATCTCAGGAGAAATGTCTCCCTTACGACGCAAGCTACGCATAGTCTCCACCAGCATGGTTGGTTCGCGGTGTACACCAATCCAGACACCGTTCACAAACACGCGCGTTGCGTTGTTGGAAGCACTGGGTACAAAATCTTCAAGTGGCTCCATACCCCACTCTTCCAAGAAATAAATGATAGGCTCGCTGGGGCTACCAACCGAGATACCTGTCATGAGCGACAGATTCTTGACTAGACCGCAAGCCTGTCCCTCTGGCGTTTCAGCAGGACACACAAGTCCCCAGTGCGTGTTGTGAAGCTGACGGGGCTTCGCTATCTTACCATCTTTGCCAATGGGCGTGTTCGTACGGCGCAAGTGCGAAAGGGTAGACGAGAATGTGTAGCGGTTTAGCACTTGGGAGACACCAGCACGGGTAGACATCGCACGCTTCTGGTCGCCCCAATTACCTGTAGCCAGGGAATACTTCAGACCATTGGTAATAGTGTTAGACTTGACAGCGAGGGTCAAGTTGAACTCCTTGTTAGTCTCCACACACTTTTGCATGTACCTAAAAATGTCGCGAGTCAATTTCTTGAACAGCATGCGGAACAGATTCGCCAACAGTGGACCAGCCAAATCCAAGCGCTTTTTACCAAAGTGGTCGCGGTCATCCTGATCACGGCGGTCCAGGGCTACCAGCATAAGTCTATGAACCATGTAACCAAGGAAGAATGCTTTGCGGGTTTCATACCCCTCTTTTTGTGTGATATGCGGTAGGAGCTCCTTCTGTAGAATGTCTCTAGCATAGCGGATGCGCTTCTCCCGGTTAATACCGGTAACCGAACCACGGCGACCAATAAAGTCTAGGGCGACCATACGATCCTGAATAAAGAAGCCCTCCTCAATACACGGCTTCAGAGCCTCCAGCATTTGCCAGTCAGACTGGTCATAAGCAATGTGTTCTAGAATATCGCCATCAGGTACCACGCCCAGAGCGCGGAAGACCACCACAATGGGAATGTCACTCTTCACGTAAGGAAGAGCCGCCTTCACAGTCTTATCCTTGGCAAACAGCTTGAGCTGGAGGGTTGAGATGAGACGAGAGCCCTTCTCGATGGCACTGCGGACCTCCGCCACGTGGGACACGGGGGAGTTGGCCGGCTTCTTGAAAACCTGGACAATGTTCGCTGCCGAACGTTCTTGAGCAATCAGCACCTTTTCTGACCCATTGATTACGAAGTAGCCACCCTGGTCGTACGGACACTCGTTGAGCTCGTAAAACTCGTCTTCGCGCAGCCCGTACAACATGCAAAACTTTGACCGAATCATGATGGGCACCTTACCAATGTAAACCTTGGAAATCGCGTCTTCAGGCTCAGAAGGATCGGCCTTCCACTCGGGCTCCGCATCGGGATCCACATCCTTCGAGTACAATACGCGCTTGCGCATGTCCACGTAGAGTGGCGACGAGTAGGTCAAGTTTCTCGCCCGGGCCTCCTGAGGGAACATCGGGTGTGTGGAGCCATCTGCCTCGGTCATCGTCGGCCGCGAGAGATAAATCTTGCCAAACGTGATCTCATACCGCTTGGAAATGTTATCTTCGGGCGTTGTGTGCTGGGCGGGCTGGTCCAGAATGAGATGCTTGTCCTCCCACACGAGCTCCTGGATGGTCGTCTCGATGAACTCGTCGAAAGAGTCGAGCTGCTGGGACACCAAGCCCTTCTCGTTGAAGTACGATGTGATCACCGTCCAGCAGTCCTCGCTGGTGATCTCATTGTCCTCTTCAAACTGGTACGGGTCTTCCTCGTACTTGGACATTTGTGGTGTTGAGTCAGCTGGAAAGTTTGGATCCCCGACATGGAAGAATTTCAAGCCTGTCCGCCGCTGGGCTGGGCTGGGCTGGGCTTGGCTTTGGGAGGAGTCTCTCTTGCCTTGGAACTCAACCACGTGACCCAGACCCTTTCGCTCGGATCCTGCTGCACATGTGGCACGGGCAGGGCCAGCCAGCAACGAGTAAGGAACGCTTTACCGCAGCGAAAGCCGGTCGATTGACTTGCCCAGGTGGGAGCCTTATTTCCATGAGGATAACAGTATATCCCGGCCTCTCGTGACTGGCCCTCGCTATTCGCAGCCCTCTTGCCGGCCCTGTTCTGCAAGCCTGGCAGCACTTGCAGGCACTCCGGCCGAATCTGGTAAGCTGCCATGCCCTGCCGAGCTAGCCACCCCTGAAACCTCAACCCTATCCGTCGGGGGTGCTGGTGGTTGCCCCTGGCACCGAAGCCAAACTCCCACTTTGAACTTTCGGCAGAAAGTCAGCCAGCCTACTACCTACTTGGACAAAGTGAGCCCGCCGAATCCGAGCCCTTTTCACTCGCAATTTGCTGATAATAAACGCGAGTCCACTCGGATAGCGCGTTGTATTTATTTTTGGGCAGATTTAGTCGCGGTCCTTCTCACTTCCTCAGCTCACCTCCCGGGCCACAAGCTCTAATTTCATTATCTCTGCCGGCTTCCATTATTCTAAACGGGGACTTTTATTTTTTTCCCCCCGGGAAACTACGGTGATCGCCTAATATTATACTGAAAGTATATTCAACCCTCTGTTTCGCTTTCTCCAGATATTCTTTGGTCACTTTGGGCTAGTTGAGCTTCCGGTTTCCTTTTTTTTAGGCGCACCTCAGTTTACAGGACATTTGTTGATTTGGGACGCTAAAATGACTACCGTGCAAAGCACCTCGGGCCGCACGCCGTCAGGGGCCAGCGACAATCACAAGGGCAGCTTACACTTGCGGGATCACGGCAAAGACAAGGATTCGGGGCCCTACCCGAGCACTCCGCAAGCTAATAGGTCCCTCTACAGTAACGGCCAGAACCATCATGCACACTGGGCCGACGAACAGCCGCAGTCCTTGCACCTAAACATAGACAGCTCTGCAATCTCGTCGAGCCCGTTTTCGAGCCCGAGCGGTGCTAACGGGGTCGTCCCGTTTCCTACGCTGGACGGCCAGCCGCGTCGGATCAGCTCGAGCTTTGGCCGGCCGCGCCAGTTCAGCAACGCGCCCACAGGATCATCGTTCAATCGGCCACGCGGCAAATCGCTCGGTGACCACAGTAAAGAAGCCGTCAAAGTGCTGGCTCCTCCAGTCAGTTTTCCGCTGGTAATCCTGTGTCTGCTATGGTACATGGCCTCGGCCGTGTCCAACAATCTGGCCAAGTCCATTCTCAATCGCTTTCCCTACCCTGTGTCGTTGACGATGATGCAGTTTGTGTATGCTGTGGGGTTTGCGGCCCTTGCTCTGACGTTCGCCTACAATAACCCGCGGGTCATTGGGCAGTTCCCCCGCGGCACGCTTAGCGCGGCCGGTGTGGTGGGGCCCAGCCGGGCCATTCTCATTGCCACGGGCCCTATGGCGGGCTTTCAGCTGGTGGGCCACATTTTGAGTTACTCGGCGATGTCTGAGGTTCCCGTGTCGCTGGTGCATGCCATCAAGTCGCTATCGCCGCTGTTTACCGTGGCTGCCTCTGTAGGCGTAATGGGTCTGCGGTACAATCTCAGCACCTACGCTTCCATGGTGCCGCTCACCTCGGGAGTGGTCATGACCTGCAGCGCCGAGTTTCGGGCGCGCCCGCTGCCCCTGCTCTATGCTCTCGGTGCCACGGGGGTGTTTGTTGCCCAGAACATGTTTAGCAAAAAGCTGCTGACGCCCAGCGAGGGCGGCGCTGGGCGCCGGTTCGACAAGATGACCATTTTGGGCTGGTGCGCCGCGTTCGCATTTGTGGGCACGCTGCCGATCTGGCTGGTTTCCGACGGGTGGAGCTTCCTGACCCGGGGCGTCAAGACCGAGGGCAGCTTTCTGACGCTGGTCGTGCTGTTTTCGCTCAACGGGCTGTCGCACTTCTGCCAGAACCTGCTGTCGTTTCTCGTGTTAGGCTCGATCAACCCCGTGTCGTTCTCTATCGCCAGCCTCATCAAGCGCATCGTCGTCATCACTGTGGCCATTCTGTGGTTTGGCCAGCACGTTACCGGCGCGCAAGGGTGGGGTATTGTCATCTCGTTTTTCGGCCTGTATGTGTACGACCGGTTCGGCCAGCAGCTCGACGTGTCCGCACACCTCCCGCGCTAAGTATTCAGCGTTGTAGCTATATTTATTCTCTATCAGGTCTCGCCTAGCAGCTGAGCGCAGGTGCTAGCCGGCATTATTTCTTATATATCAGATGGGCAGGGAGAGGGCACAAGGAAGAAGAGCAGAGTGGGTTACTCAGAGCGCGGGAGAGCCCGTATTGTGCACTTACTATTAGTGGGCGACAGTCGCGCTCTGGCCCGTCAAGTTGGCCACAGCGTCTTTAGCCATATCACCGAGGCCTACCATGCAGACGGTTTGCCAAACACTGAGGCCAACCCGTGGAGTCACGCCGCGGTAGAGCCCCTTCATGCCATTCTGCGAGTAGATGTATTTGAGAGTGGTCCACGCCGTAAGCTTTTTGGGACGATTGGGGTCCTTGGTCTGCGACTGCATCTCGATGCGGACGACCTCAATGGGCTGGTTCCATGTGGACAGGGCACCGCCAATGGCGGACGCGCCGATTTTTTCCACGGCAGACAGCTTCTGGTCCGACCTTTTGCCCGAGGCCGAGCGGATCCAGTCCTCGGCGAGGCGGGAGAATCCGAACCGGGAACCCCAGTTCGTCAATTGGCGCACGGCCACGGCGTTGACGCCTTTGTTGACGCCACGTATGCCCTCGCGCTTGTAGATATCGGCAAACACCTGGAACGTCGAGGGCGGTTTCTTGCCCTCGGCGGCCTGCTTGTGTCGGGTGATCTCCACCGTTTTCATAAACGTAGAAAAGCCCACCGACAGGTAGGCCTGGGCCACGCCGCCCAGCATGCCGCCGGTGATGCCGGCGACAAAGTTCGAAGCGCCCAGCACCCGCGCGTTGTACGCGACCTCAGCCTGAACAAACATGAGGATGGCGCCCTTGGTGGAAGCCTCGATCCATGCCCAGGGAATGAGGCCCTGGTAGAACCCCAGAAGGCCGCCGCGCGACCAGATGCGGCCCATGGACTGGGCAAACGTGTCGCCGCGGTTCGCGGCCATGGTGGTCTTGATGACCTCGAAGGGCTGGCCCAGCGTGGTCACCTCAAACATGTTCATGCCCGCGCCAACCAGGATGTTGGAGAAGTTCACGGGCTGTTTCTTGATTTCGCTAGCGGCCTGCCCGATTTCGTGGGCGGCGTTGGACAGAGGTACAGCCATTGTGTGCGGAGGATGGGTGTTTGTGCTTGCCAATTGAGCTGTGGTCGGTACCAATTGCGCTCTGCCTGCGGAGCGCTGCCAGTGGTCCGGGGGTCCTGTGGTTCGGGGATGGGCGACACGCAGCGGGCACCAGCTAATGATTAAATGCTTGATCCCAGCGCTGCGCCCTTACCCTGGCGAGATCGCTGCTGAGCGCTGAGAGCGCTGAGCTTGGGGGCAGGCGCCTACTGTTGGGTGGTGGGGTGAAAAAAAGCTGTGAGGTGGGGGTAAGAGCGCGCATAGCGCGCGCGCCTCGCCGCGGCTGCGAAATCGGCGGTCAACCACTTGCGACGCGGCTATTAAAATATCGCACGGCTCACGGGGGGCCACAAATTCCTAACTTCGTGTTGTGTGCCAGGTCTGCAGCTTTTTTGGTTATCTTTTTTTCTGCAAAACTCGACGAACTTCTAGGTATATGGACACACATACATACACTGATGTGGGTATATAGGGGTAGGTGTATACATTATATAGACATCCACGCGAGCAGCAAGCTGGAGGTTGGCGGTAGTCCTGTAGTTTGTTTTTCTGAGTCTGATTTCTTGGCCCTTTTTTTTGGGGGGTATTTTTGATGAGCACCACCACGCAGTTCACTCTCCTTTTTGGGAGCTCAACTATAGTGGGGGCCCCGTGCTGGACATGGTGCCTGCAGCGTGCACGCCAATGGAGTCTTGATTTGAGGGACCCACCTGTCATATGCTTCGATCGCATCGCCTGCATGTGCGCCTGCGCGTCAAACGCATAACCACGGAAGAGCTGGCGATGAGGAGGAGCCGGCGAAGAGCAGCAGCAGCTGAGAAATAACAACTGCTTGGGGCCGCGGCGTGCCCGGGGATGCTTATCAGAAATTCTGACGGAATTAAAATATGAGGCCATTGATAGAGTGGCAAGCGATGAGCCGGGCGCGGGATGCCGCGGCAGGGTCGTCGTAGTCCGTAATCGGCTAGTCCATGCTCGCTGAGCTCCTCGCCAGTCTCCAGAGTGCCCCGCCGAGGGTGCCGCCGGGGTACCGCCAGGGAGTCTCCCGGGTTTCTACTGGTTTGTAGTTGCAGAAGGTAGCCGGAAGCGAGGCGAAATTAGAGGAAGTAGGGGTGGTCGACCGCCCGCTTGGCGCTTATTCTGCTCGCCGGGTCGTACGTAATGAGCTCGGCCAGCAGATCGAGGCCGAACTTGTCGAGCGTGGGCACGGCCTGGTCAAAAGACTTGGGCTGCCACTGCGGGAAGGTGGTCTTGAAGTCCGGCAGCGACGTCACGCCCGGCCACACGTTCTCGTGCGGCGTGCCCAGCAGGCGGAAGATCTTGAAGATCTCGTCGATCTCGGAGTCGCCGGGAAACAACGGCTTGCGCGTGCACATTTCCGCGAAAATGCAGCCCACGCTCCACATGTCGACACCGGTGGAGTACTGGCGCGCGCCCAGCAGGATCTCGGGCGCCCGATACCACAGGGTGACCACCTCGTGGGTGTAGGTGCGCAAGGGCACACCGAACGCCCGGGCCAGGCCAAAGTCAGCGATCTTGAGGTTGCCCTCCTTGTCGATGAGCAGGTTCTGCGGCTTGAGGTCGCGGTGCAGGATGCGGTGCGCGTGGCAGTAGCGGGTGCCCTTGATGAGCTGGAGCAGGAACTTTTTGACCATGTCAGTGCCCAGGCCCTCCCCCTTGGGGATGCTCTCCATGTACTTTTTCAGGTCCAGGTCGAGAAACTCGAACACCAGATACAGCTTGTGGGCGTCGGAGTGCACAATGTTGAACAGGCTCACGATGTAGTCGTCGCGCATTTCCTTGAGCAGCGAAATTTCCCGGATGGCCGTCGACGGCACGCCCTCGTCCTCGGCCTCGAGGCGGATTTTTTTCAGCGCCACAATGCGGTTGCCATTCAGAAGGTCCTCTGCCTTGTACACGACGCCGTACGTCCCCTCACCGACCTTTTCCAGCCGGCGGTAGTCGCTGAGCTCGACCATTGCGTGTGGAAAGAGCGCGTAGTCAGCCCTGTTTACAAGGAGGAGGCTCTAGTAAACACAGGGGAGGTTAGGTGGCCAGGCATTCATTTCGTGGGACTTTTGAAACCCGTCGCCTGAACCCTACCCTGGGCACTGGGGCGTGATGGTTTGGTAGTGGTGAGCCGAGCCGAGCCCGGCCCAGCCCAGCCCAGCGCGGCCCAGCAGGGGTGTGGCCAGCCTCAGGAGTGGCCCGACAACCGTTAGACTAGGGCTGGTTGGTGAAAGCAAAGGTTAGATTAAAAGCTGGCTATGGATTTATTGCCAAGTAGATCGAGTCGGATCCGGACAGATCGATCTACAGCATGCGCTCTCCCGCAGACATCTTGTCTGCAAAATTGGCCCGTAAAACTGGCCCGCAAACACAACGCTGATCTCGGGGACGCTATTGTGAGGGCGCGCCCGCCTCTCACTCGGTCTTCTTCAGCTTGCGCAGCGCCCGGCGCCGGATGTCGACGTGCATGCTCAGGTTGAGCCGCGCCACGATCTCGCTCCACACGCCCGGGCCTGCGTTGATGGCCCAGTGCATCAGCGCATGCGACCAGTACGGCGTCGACGTGTAGGCGCGCTCTTGCGCGCCCACGCGGCGGCCCACGCCCTTGAGCGAAGAAGCCACGAACGCCGCGGGGCTGGGGATGGTCAGCGACGTGCGGCGCACCTTGGACATGGCCGACGTAACCAGGTACGACAGCACGAGCTGGGCGTCGATGCCCTCGGGTTGCAGCTCGGCGGCCAGAGCCGAGTTCCAAGCCTGCAGGAACGCCTTGGACCCGGCGTAGGTGGCCAGCAGCGGCGTGGGCGTGAGCCCGGCAAACGAGCCCATGGTCAGAATCAGGCTGCGGCGCGCCGTCTTGCCCACCGAGGCCTTGAGCGCCGGCAGCACCGCGCGCGTAATCTCGAGCGTGGCCACGTTGTTGACGGAGATGATGCGCACCAGCTCCTCGCGCGAGGTCTCGGCAAACGGCACGGGCAGCTCGTGCGACACGCCCATGTTGTTGACCAGCACGGTGGCGCCGCCAAGCTCCGCCGCCCACTTCCCCAGCTTGGCCAGGTCCGCCGGCAGCGCGCCCTCGCCGTCGAGCACAAACTGCGCGGTCTCGACCCTGCTGTCCTTGAGCGTCTCGGCCACGGCGTCCAGCTTGGCCTTGCTCCGGCCGACCAGCGCCACGTTGAAGCCGGCGCGGGCCAGCTGCACGGCAAACTGCTCGCCAATACCGGCTGTGGGGCCCGTGACAATGGCCCACGCCCGGCCGGCCGCCGACTTGCCCTGCGGCTGGTACTGGCTCAGGCTGGACGACGGCAGCACGAGGTCAACAACGAGGTTCAGCAGCGACGAAACCACGACCAGCGCATGCGCCGCGCCAATAGCCAGCCCCGCCAGCAGCGCGATGCCAGGCACGGGGTAGGCCCGCACCAAATCAAGCAACTCCTCGACGAACATGTCAGGTGGAGAGCTGCGGGCCTGGGAAAGAGCGAGCCCATGCCACGCGTTGGGATTTGTCAAGCGGGTTAAGGTGGTGGTGGGGTTGTGGCAAGGGAGCAGGGCACACGCGAGGTAGCCGGCAGCGGGAAAGACTGGGAGTGTGGGTGTACTCGGCTGCCGGCGCCAGCGCCAGCGTCGGCGCCAGCGCCCGTCCAGAATGAATTTCAAGTATGCACAATTTAATAGCGTAAGTACAGTCCTTGGCCGCTCTTTGAATGATACTTACTACCCAGCCAATTTGTAGTCTGCTCGCAGGCTCCCCCTCCACCAGAGTCTCCTAACTGGCCCTGCATTCGTAGGGCACTTTTTGTTTTCATGCTAGGCGCGCTCGACCGTATGCTCAGTAATTAGCCTGCATACGCCGGGTATGCAGCTGACCCTAAGCTGAAACACGGAGCGCCCAAGCAGCGCGCAGGTACGCTGCGCCTGCGGCTAGCTGCCGACGCTGGCATTAATAGCAGCGGCACCACGTAGCAGTGCGTACAATATCGGGCTCACGCGCCTATTCGGGCACTGGCCGTCGCCATGGTCTCCCCGCGCGCCAACCCGCCCGCGAGCTGTGTTTGCAGGCCCCTAACCCACTACGCGCTATGCACGTCGCTGCCAACCACGCCAGATTCCCATACCGGCCCGCTCTACCTCTAACCACCACCAACACCACCACCACACCGCGAGGCGCCGCCGATCTCGTTGCCGGGAATCCCGCTTGTAATATACACAGAGCACACTGGCGAGTCGGCGTCACTGTTCTTAGACACTCTCTTCCCCACCCCTTTGGTTCGTCATTCCTTAATTATTATTGTGTGGCCGAGCATACATTCCGGCCCTCCACCCGCCATGGACAAGAGTCTGGCGTTCATAACGCATTCGCCGGACACATACCCGAAAAACGAGCCGCAAATCGACGAGGCCCAGCTAGCGCGCCGCAAGCGCCGGCGCACGTCGCCGCTGGAGCTGTCCATGCTCGAGGCCGAGTTCCGCAGCTGCCCCAAGCCGGACAAGATCGAGCGGGAGCAGATCGCCCGTCGCGTGGGCATGTCGCAGAAGGCCGTCCAGATCTGGTTTCAGAACAAGCGCCAGTCCTGGCGCCGCGCGCGTGCCGGCAGCACGTCTTCGGCGCGACCCGACCGCGGCGACAGCTTCCCCGGCGCGCTGCCCTCCGCGCCGACGGGCACGGACCCGGCCGCACCGGGGCCGCGAGCTGCCCTGTCACGGTACAGCTCGTTACAGGACTCGCAGCGCACGCTCAAGATGCCGTCGCTTAGCTCGCTGGGCAGTCTCGGCTCGCTGGGGTCGCTGCCTCCGCTCAGCTCGCTGACGTCGCTGACGTCGCAGGCGCCGGCCAGCTCGGTGGGGTCGCTGGCCTCTTTCGCATCGGGAGCACCTCGCTCTGGCCTGCGAAACTCATTTTCCGCGCCGTCCGCAGAGCCCGTCGCAATATACAGGGAGCCGACGCAGGCCGACGGCGACAACTCGGACCCGGGCGACTCGTCAGAACCTTCAGATGTGGTTGGCACGTCGTCCGACTCGGAGGCGACGGCGCCCACAACGGCTGGTTCGGCCGCAGCCTTGGGGGCCGCCGGTGCGGCCCGCGCATCAAGGCAGCTGACCGTCAAGGACGAGAACGCGCCGCTGGGCACCAAAGTGGCCCCAGCAGCAGGGCCCACGCTTGCCGGTGCGGCGGCGGCCGCCTCGTCAAAGTCTGTGCGCCTGGCCATGTCTGCAGACGGCCGCGCGCAGGTCGTCGTGCGGTCGCCCCTGCGGCCGCTTGTCAACGGAAACGCGGCCGCACCCAGGGCGGGCAAGCTCGACCGCATGCTATCATTGCCCTCCCCGCGGGAGCTCCAGCAGCTCGAGACGGACGCAGCAAACAGCTTGCTGTCTCTGAAAACAGGCACCAAGTAAGTGAACGCTAAATAATTATGTACATGCCGGCCCGCCGGCCCCTCGCGGGGAGGGCAGGCGTGGTGCAACGATGCAATGGACAGCCCCCAGCCGGCGCGCCCAAGTGACGGGCGCGGGCCTGCTCTTTACCAGGCTAGTTAGGCGGAGGCGGTGGAGTCGGAGGCGGCGGACCCGGACGAAGCTGACTCTGACGAGGCCGCATTCGAAGGCTCCGGCGCGGCGGGCGCGGGCGAGGGCGAGGGATCCGAGCCACTCATGGAGCGCGCGGCCAGGTACTCGAGGGCGGCGCGCTCGATAATCAGGCGCTGCGGCCGCAGGATGTCCTGCACGGTGACAAGCTCCTGGGGCACGATGTCGACGCGGGTCTTGCCGGCGGTCGCGTCGAGCAGGTTCGGCCGGAACGCCGCGGTGACAAACGTGACGGCGAGCTGGGCCATGCTGTGTTGGCGCAGGAAGGCATCGCCCACGAGCTCGTGGCCGCTGCGGAAGTCGGCGGCGCCGTCGACCACATAGAGCCGGCCCGCGCGGTACTGCTGCGACAGCGCCGTGCGCAGGGCCTTGGCGTAGACGGCCGAGGGCAGCCCCGTGGACCAGTCCACGGGCGCCAGCCGGTTGTGTGCCCGGGCGCCGTCGTGCCGGATCGGGTTGGCCCGGTCACCCATGCGGGCGCGGCCCGAGCCTTTCTGTGGGCGCAGCTTTTTGCGCGAGTAGTCGATGTCGCTGCGACCGTAGATCGACTTGGAGCCGACGCGCGCGGCGTCCCGCTCGTACACCACCGCCTGCCACAGCAGGTCTCGCCGGGCCGGCAGGCCGAGCACGGCGGCGCTCACGGGCTGCACACGTAGCGGCTCGAGGGTGGGGAAGCTTCGGAGCGTTGTGAGAACGTGGCTCGCCGGGGTACCTGCCCGCAGCCGGCCAATAACGCTGCTCATGTCGGACTAATACTATACAGGCTGCTCACCCGAAATTTCACGGCTGGGCCTCTTTTCTTTTTTAGTCAATACCACCCACCGGCGCCCTAACCTTGTTGTTTCGGTGTGTGTGCTCTCTGTTCCCCACTCCCACATCATCATGGCTGTGTGTACTCAGCACAAGCCAGCCAGCTCCACGGCGGCCGAGACCCTAGCCCACGTGCCCTCGCTGCACGCGGAGGCTAGAGCGAGGCAAAACCGCGAGCAAACGGCGAGCACACGGCGAGCAAATAGGCAGCCATTGCGGCCCAGCTAATGATAACAATAATAATGAATTGTGTAAAAAGCTACTTGCCATATTGGGGGGAAGACGTCTACTACTTCCTGGGCCTCACCTGCTCGGTAAGCCAGCTGCCCGCCCGATCAATCATTTCGGGCGAGACAAAGTGCTTGACACCCGGCTGGACCCAGACCTGGTCCTTCTCGTGGTCGTCCGCGCCGGCAGCCCACGCCTCCGTGTAGGTTGGCGGCACCAGTGGGTCCTCGCCGCCGCAGAGAGCCAACACGCGCGCCGGCAGCCTGTATAGGTCGGCACGGCCCTGCCAAACCTCGAGAGCAGCGAGCGTGGCATCGGGCAGCCCGGGCCCCGCAAAGCCCGGGGTCTGGGCGGCGCGGCGCGCCTCAAGCAGACCCTGGAGATCCGGCGCGCCAATGAACGGCACAAACGCGTCGATGCCCGAGCGCAGCGCCGGATCCACGGCCACCCGCCAGGTCACATGCCCGCCGAGCGAGGCGCCGGTGACCACTTTGACCAGACGGCCGGCCTCATCTGCCTCCCACAGGCTCGGGATGTACGCAGGGAGATGCTTCGCGACCAGGGCCGCCTCAGCAGCGCCGGCGTCGATGATGGACACCAAGTCCGGGCCGTGCGTCGTGTTGCCGGCCTTCCAGTCGTCGTTGGCCCGCGCGTCCACGAGACGCGTGCCGTGGTTGGGCAGATCGAACGCCGCGCACACCAGGCCGGGCACCTGGTGGACCAGCTCGCTCGAGAGCGTGGCCGCGTACTTGTAGTCCAGCGTGCGGGGGTGCAGCACCACGGCCAGCGCCAGCCTGCCCCCGTCGTGGGCCTGCGGCACGGCGCCGGCTTCGTCCAGGCCGTATACGTGCACTTTCAGCCCGCCCACGGTAAACTGCTGCTCTTGGGCCTCAGGCACGCCGTCACGGAGTTGAATGGCCGGCATTGTCTGGAGTGCGGGACGCTCTATGGGCTCCTGTGTGGGTGTGGGATGCCCAAGACAGACAGGTGTGGAGTAGCCGATCGCTGCGGCCAGCCGGGGTTTAGGGTGGTCGGTGGCCGGTGGCCGGCGGCGCGGTGGCCGGGGAGCGGAAGCCCGGGAGACCAGCCAGCCAAACCAAGGCAGCTCAGCTCAGTTCAGCTAGGGCCGAGATGACACGCCTGGCAGAGCAGACAGGCAGGGCAGACAGGCAGGGCACACAGACAGAGCCGCCGGCGGCTCCCAAGGCCAAGGCTTCCCAAGCGGGCCCAGCCGTGGTATCGCGGCTGGGCGTGGATTACCTAGTCTCGGCGAGCGTGAAAAGCAAACGGCTGGTGGCCGTGCAACCGCAGGAGTCTCGCGGTAACGCAATGGCCACGCACACGCGCGCATTTGCCTCCACGTAGTCCTCCGGCCAAATGCTTGCCACGGCAAGCCCGCGCATCCGCTCGCATGCTGCCCACAAGACGTCCCCGTGCTGGCTTTCCACACACCCCGCAGCCGGCGCCGCAAGTAGCCGCCGCAACCTGCAGCATAACTACATAAGCCCGCATGGGCAGCGCATCAGGGCCACCGCCGCTAGATTGATGAACCCCGGCAAGAAGGCTCAGACCACCAGCACATATCATCATTCACCAGCTTTATACTACCTCTGGAACCAGTGTTCGCGAGTACGCCCGGCGTGCTCGTCGTTTTCCTTCCGAGCGCGGCCGCATGCTCGACGGTCGCATGCCCGGGTCGGCGCACAGAAATATGCAGCGCTTGCAGGGCAGTCGCGTGGTCATGTGACACAAGCTGGGAATTCGCTGGCGAAAATTTCTCGCACCCGAACCCTGGAACGGCTTGCCGCCACGGCCCGGAGCCTGTTCGCGCAGCCAGGCAGCCATTTCGCAGCTGTGAACAGGACTCAGAGGCACCATCTCGCCACCTGGCGGAGTAGCAGGGCGTTCGGCGTCGAGTGGGAGTGCATCACGGGGACGGCACATCGTTAACGGCGGATTGGCCAGAACCCGATCCCTGCGACTGCCCACGTCAGCAGCAGGGTGGTAGCGCCGGCAAAGTACTTAAACCGGCACCTGCCCGTAATGCACTGTGTTAGTTGCTGCAGCTACCGCGGTCACGTGAGAAGGTCAGCCTCCTCACTTGCACATCACCAGTCCTCCCCAATTTCTCGCTCATCTTTGGGTTTTTTGTGACTTTTGCTCTGTCTCTTTCGTGTTGCCTTGCAAGCTCGCCCGCATTTCCCATTATGTCGGAAGTTGACACTGCAATCCACGAACCAGAGAAGCGTGTTCTAGAGGCGGCTTCGCAAGAGGACCCCAAACGCGTCAAGCTTGACGAGCAGCTGCCGCAGCACGACTCTGATGCCGACAAGGGCGCTACAGACGGTTCAGAGCCTCCAGCAGCCGAAGAGGCCGGAGACATCGCAGACGCGTCCGCACAAGCGCCGGACACGGACGGCCTGGCAGGCCACGAGCAGTTGCCACTGCCGGACAAGCCTGCCGTCGAGCTACAATCGAAGTCTCTAGAAGCTGGAGAGTCCGGCCACGCGCAAGTTGGAGAGCTGAATGGAGATGTGCCTGCGGGCGATGAAGACGGTGATGCAGATACGAAGCCTGAAGAAGATGGCGCGGCGCAGGCCGACGCCACAGGGGTTAAGCCCGAGACCGAGGACGCCACAAAGTCGATTACTGCAGATGGTGAGGCAGTCGCTTCCGAAGAGCCGGCAGTGGATGGCGCACAGTCTACCTCAGCCGCGGATGACGAAGCCCAGCAGGCTGAACAGCCGGACGATGGCCTGACCCCGTTGGAGCGTGCCACGAAAGCGGCCGAGAATGTCAAGGTTGTGCTGCCCGAAAATCTCGACCAACCAGGAGGCGAGTCGCTGCCCAAACACCAGCAGAAATATTTGCTCAGTGCCATCAAAGCCATGAGAAGGTTAAAAGATGCCAGCCCGTTCCTCGTTCCTGTGGACCCAGAAAAGCTGGGCATCCCTCAGTACTTTGAATTCATCAAGCAGCCAATGGACTTGAGCACCATTGAACAGAACCTCGTCGCCGATAAATACGCGCATGTGCAATCTGTTGTGGATGACTTTAACCTCATGGTTGCAAACTCGATTATTTTTAACGGTGAAGAGTCGCCTATTTCTCAGATGGGCATCAACCTTACGGGTACGCTCACAAAATATCTTCACAACATGCCACACCCCGACGAGGGTGAGAACAAGCGGCGCCGCACTATTGGCGGAGGTGCCTCCTCTACTCGCTCGAGTGTGGCTCCTGAGGTAGCAGCGGCCTCACCTGAAGCGGCCGCCCCAAATACTGCTGGCACAACCTCGGGCACAGCCGCGGGCACAGCCTCTGGCACCGCCACCGCTGGAGCTGCTGACACTTCAGCAAGCGCCGCTGCCTCTGGCGCTGTCACGACCTCTGCTAAACAAGCGCTCGCATCTGAGCCGTTGCGTAGCGAGTCTGTCTCTGCTGATGGCAGGCCGAAGCGTAAGATACATCCTCCCAAGCCTCGGGATCTCCCTTACGGAGACCTTCGCCCGCGAAACAAGAAATTTGCTGCCGAGCTAAAGTTTGCTGGTGGTGTATTGCGTGAGCTCATGTCACGGAAGCATGAAAATATTGCCTATCCTTTTCTGCAACCGGTCGATCCTGTTGCTCTTGGTATCCCCAACTATCCTGAGGTTGTGAAGGAGCCGATGGATCTTAGTACGATCCAAACCAAATTAGGTGAGGGTGAATATTACAATGGCGACGAATTTGAGAGCGATGTTCGTCTCATGTTCCGTAACTGTTATGCGTTTAACCCGAAGGGCACACCAGTGAATGGGCTTGGCCATCAGCTTGAGGAGCTTTTTGATAGTCGGTGGCTACACAAACCACAGCCTGCGCCTACTCCTCCACCGATGAGCGAGAGCGATGGAAGTGACTATGATGAAGAATATGAGGCGGCTGGCCTGAACGATCCGAATGTAACTGTTCTCGAGGAGCAACTGGAAATGATGAGGCAGCAGCTTTATCGCTACAAAAAGGAGGCGGTTCATGCCTGGCGCGACAAGCGCGGTAAAAAGAAAAGTGCGGGCCGTGGAGGACATACAGGAGGCGCGGCCCGCCGTACGTCCCATGCTAATGCTGGCGAGGGCCACCGACGTAAGAGCAACGGCGTGCAGTCTAGCACTGCCGCATCTAACGCTGCTGCCGCAGTACCCCGCGATGACATCACGCAGCCAATGCACATTACTTATGAAATGAAAAAGCAGCTGTCTGTCATGATTGGTACCCTGCCGGAGAAAGACCTTCGTAAGGTCCTGGCGATCATCCAGGAGTCCATGCCTCAACTGGTCAGTGCTGGCCAAGAGGAAATTGAGCTGGACATGGATCAATTTGATACGACGACGCTGCGCCGGCTTTACAACTACGTCGTTAAGCGCCAAGAGGATGTGCGCGAGACTGAACGGCGGAGCTCTGTGAACGCTGCTGGAACAGCGGGCGTGCAAAAGAAGAAAAAGTCCAAGCCGCTGACTGAGGATGAGCAGAACCGCCAGATCGAAGAGATCCAAAACAAGCTGCGACAGTTCCAGCAGCTTGAGGGAGGTCCTCTTGCGGATGAAGACACCTCGATGCTCAGCGGTCATGCCGATGACGACAGCTCGAGCGACGACGATAACGCCGGTGCGGCTGGACCTGCGGCGTTTAGCGATGACGACTCGAGTTCTGAAGAGGAGTGAAGTTTACCGTGCTCGGCGTGCACCGCGCTCAGCTTGGTTGGCTTGCTGTACTATTATTCATGGCGCTATGATTTTCAACGTATAGTTTGCTTGTACATAATTTAATATTTGAGCTGTCACAAGCACGCTCTGTGTTTAGTTGGGCTCGTCTATCTCGGACTCAAGGTTCGCAAGCTCCTGAGCGAGCGATTTGAGGTGAGTTTGGATGAAATTGACTTGCTGGGCGATGCCGTCAACTTTGGCGCTGAGGCCCGCTACCAGCTTGGCCTTGCTTTTTGCCGGAGCGGCATTGTTCTTTGTCTTTTGGCGCTTGGTCTGCCGGCTGGGGCTGTCTGGGTTCTCAATCGGTGGCCCTACATCGCCAACAAGAGTGGGCGAAGCCGGCGCGCCCGGCGTTTCTATCTCTCCGGGCGGCGGAGTCTCAGGCATCGGGGAGGTCTGCTGAAAACTAGCCACAAAACTGGCGCCGCACTCGAAATGACGCTCGGGTGAGTGCGTGGACCGGACTGGGCCCTGGCTGCTACTTATGCTCGCACGTCCTCTTACAGCTGCCAGTGCTCAACGCGGCCTATGTGCATCCATCCCGGCCTGCTCCCAGTTATCTTATTATTCATCCCGCGGGGATTAACTGCCAAGCTTAGAAAGCTAGATAGGGAACGGCTGCGGTTGATCAGTGTGCATTAAACACATAGGGCTTAGGGCTCTTGAAACGTCCTTTGAGGACCGCGGGAGGTCGTACCCCCAGGGCACTCAAGTCCACACGAGCGGTCGGGCATCTTTCACATCCAATATGAGCGAGAAGACGGATAAGGTTGTCGACAGCCAGGAGGCCCTGATGAAGGTTCGCATCATCATCACATCCAAGAATGTCAAGAGCATCGAGAAGGTGTCGAACGACATTGCTCAGCGCTCGCGGGAGTCGGTTCTGTACACTAAGGGCCCTGTCCGGTTGCCCACCAAGGTGCTCAAGATCACCACGCGTAAGACCCCTAACGGTGAGGGTTCCAAGACGTGGGACGCCTACGAGATGCGCATCCACAAGCGCCTGATCGACATCCAGGCTCCCCGCGAGGTCATTCGGCGTATTACCTCGTACCACATGGTTCCCGATGTGGCTATCTCGGTCACTGTGGCCAACTAAGCCTATAAATATAAGCATGTGCTAGTAATCTGCTCAAATTCATCATATACGACGATTGTGGACGTGTGCTGGCGTTGCATAAGTATCTACATTCCTAGAGTGGCTGGAAGCTGTATGGGAGGCGGAATGGCGTGGCGAGTATCAAGCCAGGTAGCCGGCGTCTGATGGAATTCAGCTGGATTCAAAGCTCGCATAGCCGATTCTCCAGGTTTCATTCGCCATGGCTTGTGCAATGCGTACAGTATTTCAGCACCGACGAAACGCTGTCGCGCCTGAGTTGCTCAGCGCGTCCTCGGTAGCGCAGTTGGAAATTAGTAACGTACAAAATATATTAACAGTCGCTGTGGTAACAGATGAGTTGGGAGGATAAGCTTACGCCTGGCATTTGTTACCTGGGCTACCTGGGCTACCCGCAATACTGGCGCTACCAAGACTGCCCAACACACGCCCCAGCACACCACTGCGGCTGCAGCCGGGCATGAGCCGCATGAAGTGCACAGAGAACATAGTCTAGTGGTCTGCCTTCGAAAACGCAGTGAGCGAGCTGAACGGTCTGGTTAGTACCACCCAGGGTAGCACGGATACCAAGCAGACTTTATGTGATGGCTGCGGCACCAGAAAGCGTCGTTATGCGGGCTAAGGCACGCATACGCAAGGGCGTGGGTGGTACGGTGTTAGGGGCAGTTTGGGTGGCCGGGGGAGCGGTGGGGGAAAGAGGCAGGCGGGAGAAAATCAGGGGGCTTGCACGCCCCGAGTAGACGAGTAAATTAGCTACCGTTTTACCGGACGGGGTAACAATCTGCGGTTTTGCACCCCCGCGCGACTTTGTTTGGACAGGGCCCTCGCTGAGCCCCATTCCCGCGCCTCATCGGTCCGCCTGTTGCTGTGGTACTGTGATCCGGATATAGGCCCTCTAGAACGTATGCACCATAAATTAACCGGCGTTCGCGACCAGGGTAAGGGGACCGTTTCGGACTATACCGGAGTTTTCCAGCTCAAAAATGGCGGACAGAGCATAATACTTTGTGAGAATGGTCCCAAAGCAAGTGGACACGACATTGTGCTGCAGTGGGCCCAATTGCCTTGTCATGGTCTGGGTATGGTGCCCTCTCTGGCTACCCCGCTGGCTGGTCACCCCGAAAATAGGACCGGGGCCCCCCGTCGTGCATGACTTGGCGTGAGGTTCCCTGCAGGGTCATCATCTGACTGCAGCAGCCATCACCCTTGCACTAAAAGCAGTTTATTGTCAGGCTTTCCCCTCCTTACCCACTCATTGGTGGTTTGCCCCCCGGTTGAATTTCCCTACAGTGGATTTCAGCGACCAGAGGTAGCTACGCTGGAGCGTATTAGCCTGTGCAAACTGCTTGCGAGTCAGTTTGGTCCCCGACAAGCACCCCTGTCTTGTTGGCTTAGCTTGCGACACATCTGGTCACCCCCCCCCCCCCTGTAACTGACAGACTGCGTTCTACGGGCAGGCGCTGTGTACGCAAACCGGTCCAAGGAAGTGCGCAGTCAAATTTATTTATACCACACACCAGCCTGCTATTTATTATCGGCAAATGTCTCTCCCGCGGAGCGCCCATTTGCTTCCATGGTCGCAGCCGCAGCCAAAGTTTCCGCCAATATATGTCAAGCTAACCTCGGCCGCGCTAGAGTCGCTGCGTAGTGACCCAAAATCGAGCATGTCCGTTAATTTGGATGGCTCGACCGCCCAGATCAGGCTGGGCAACAACACGTTTCGTGGCTCTCTTAATGCCGAACCGGGCAACCTGGAGATTTACATTCCCCAGAGCGACGATGGAGAGGCAGGTGGCTCTCCTGGAGCTGAGGAGGTAACATATCGAAGCGTGGGCAATGTCGCTCAGCGATTGGTGCTGCGTGACGAGTCCGGCACTGCCAAGGCCACTGTAGGCTCGCTCATGGGCGGCAAGCACCATGCCCGGCCGGTGTCCGCAGGATCTACGCTGTCGGTGGCCCACGGTGTGAACAGCCCAATGGTCCAGTCCCCCGCTCCAACTCCTGCTGTCTCCACACCTACGGGCGGTGATTTGGTGGGCAGCCTTGGGTCTGGCAGCGGAGCCGGCACAGGCTCGACGCCGAAGAAGCGTAAGTCCGTGTCTCCCACCCCTGAAGTGACCGAACAGATCACGCATCTTCTGGCAACAGGTGCTATGCCACCCAATTCATTAGCGAAGAAGACTGGATTGTCCGTCGACTCGGTCAGAGCCGCCCTCAGCCAGGTAGGTGAGCCCGTGGAGAACGCCAAGCGTGGCCAAGACGATGCTTTCGTGCTTCGAGATGAGGCGTATCGAGATTTGCATGTCTGGTCATGGGATTACACAGAGGAGGAGCGTCAGCATGTGATCGAGTCGGCCCGTCTGGCATACAGCCGCCTTGGCTTGCCCTCAGACGACCCGGCACGGCTCCGGCTCAATAAACCCAAGAACCGCTTGGCTAAGAGAGACAGCGCCGGACCTACGGGCCTAGGAATCACCAATGGCAGCCCACGCATATCGCCTTCGAGCGGCGTATCCAATGGTAACCCTGCCAAGCGCGCTCGTGTGGACAATGAGGAGATGCTCAAGCTGGCTCGGAAGTTCCGCGTAGCATACTCAGAATACGCAAAGCTGTACGGGTTGCTTGCTAGCCGGCGGAGCCGGCCTCCCGCGCAGGTGCAACGGCTACTGTCCATGCACAAAGAGCTCGAGGGCTGGAAAAAGAGGCTCTGGAGTAGCGCAGGCAAAAAAAAATTTGTCAAGCCCGACAAACTTTCTGCATAATTCCGGGATTTATGCCTGGCTGTGATACGGTTTGCGCCCCTTCTTTCCGAGAATGGCTGTGCGAGCTAGGCCAGTGAGCACCGTGAATGTAAATGCAAACAACAAACGGCTACCGCTCCAAACAAATGATAAAAGATAAGAAGAGAGTAAGCTCTTTTGTGTATAGCAACTTTGGAATACATAATATACACACATATTCTTCACAAACAGCTCGCGAAATCATTGGGACAATTAATTAGTACAGTCGAAAGATAAATAAAAAGACGGCCCAGTGCTATTCGCTCCTCTATTATGGCCTGTCTCAAAACTCGGCGGTGTGTTTCACAGCCGATGGCCAGGGACAAAGACGAAAATGACCGAAAAGGCCGCGGTCACTATGATGACAATGGCTAGTGCAAACAAGGAGCGCTTGAGTACCAATGAACGCACATAGGGCTCTCCAATGCGCGTAAGTTTGAGCGAACTAGTCTCGGTTAGCCCTGCCAAGCCAAGCAGAGGGTCCAGGCTGTACAACGACGAGAGCACAAGGTACCAGCCAACAAAGAACGGAAGTATTACCCAGCACCGCTGTGCGCGAGGGCCCCAGTTCAAGAAAATGAACACAAAGCCTAGCCAAAAAGCGCCAAACAAAGCCACTAGCCCTCCTACCAGCCGCAAAAGCGAGCTCGCGTTTTGAATGTTGGCTAGAGCATGCGTGGCGAGAAATGCAGGGTACGCCTCGCGCTCTAGTGCGTCGAAGACGTACTCGCGAGCCTCGTCAAAAATCATGGGATTATCTTTACCGCGCCCGGCGGCAGCAAGTCGGATGTTGGACGACATGCTGCCAGGAAGCACAATTTCCCTGGGCCCGCCCGAGGTAAAGTATGTAGCCACCAGCCGGTTAACGCTAGCATGAATCTGATCACGCGTGACAGGACCTTCTAGAGAAGAAATGCGTGAGTGCTGACCGTTAACAGGGGACTGGGACTCGGGCGGGGTACCGCCAGGAACTTTCTCGTAACCACCTTCGGCCTCTTGCGAGATACCGCCGGGGGCGGCTGGGATACCGTCGCTGGCACCATTGGATCCAGAACCCATCTCGGGCATGATGGGGCGAATGTCCATGCCCGACAGCAGATGTGAACTCGTGCTGGTTCTACGGTGGTGGCCCCGAGAACCAGGGACAGCATCCGGGCGACGCTCAAAGTCATGCGAGCTGGCCGAGTAGTGCGCGGAGTGAGGACGCCAGGCATCAGAATCGGCTGTGCGACGATGATCAGACTTCTCGTAGTCCGCTTCATAGTCCTCATACTCGCTATGGTCGGACACCGGCCGGGCGCCAGCCCGGGTCCCGGCCGCAGCAGGAATGGTCGGAACAGGATCAAGTGGACCCTCATAATCATAATGTGAGGAGCGGTGGGCTGTAGGTTGTTGTGGATGCTGCTGGTCTAAAGTTCTTGGGTGTGGGGCAGGCGCCGAGGGCATGGCCCCAGCCGGGCCAGAGTGTGGATCCACCGCGGTGCCAGGAGGATTTTGGATAGGTGCGCCTGGTGTTACTGGCGTAGTCGGACTGCCGTTACTGAGCCTGTGGTTATTTCCTGCACTGTAACCGCTAGAACCACGAGTGTTTTCTGAGTAGCGCCTCTCTGCCTCAGAGTCCGTGATGCCCTCTTGGAGCATGTTGAAAAGGATCGAGGACGACGGGGAGGCACGACCGCCGCGTGAGCCACGCAGCATTCCAGCGCTTCCAGACGAGCGGAAGGCACTCTCACGACCAAACCGGTCAAAAGAAGTAGGCAAAGATGGCCGGCCATCTGGTGCGGTGCCGTTTGTGTTAGTGCCTGACCCGGAGCTGTTCGGAAGTGGGTTGTTGTTGCTAGCGGAGCCAGCCTTTTGCGAGCGAATATATCGCCTGCACAGTTTTGCGTGGTTCGCGGCCTCAAGCCAAAAGTCGAGATATTCCACGCCTTTATAGTTGTCGCGCATAAATACATAAAAGGACCACAGGTCGACCGGCGGCTTGGACATGCGGTTGAGTACCTCAAACAGCGTGGGGAGGCGGTCCCGCGGCTGGTGCTCTGAATCCATGGCGACAAACACGGGGCCGTTCTGCGAGTCGGAGCGAGGACTTCAGGAAGAAGAAAGGTTACCTTTTTCTGATGTGCTGGGCGCTGTTGTTTTGCTGCAACAGAATGGCTGGTACCCTAGCCCCTGTGACGCAGGTGCCATATCTGCAGCCTGGTTCCAACTTTGTTCGCTTGCGCGGCAGTTAGGACTTGAAAGGCATAATGAAATAGGACAGAGATTATATCTGATGCCAGAAAAAACCCCAGATAGCTCAACTTAAACTTCTTGGGACTGCCTGACCCCCGACTCAGTGCGATTTACCTTTCCCGTGGGGCTGGGTCAATGGCTGGCTGGTCTAGCACATGCATAAGCGACGGGCCACTGCTGAATCAAAAGGTGGAACTCGCTGGTGCTATTCCAATTACGCAAATTACGAGCCGGTGTGCAACCATTAGTACTGGATTTTCATTTATAACTTCCACGGAAGTTGAAGTGGCGTCAACGTACAGTTGCACCACTTAGGCAGTGCGCTGCAAGTATCCCGCGCGGCACATGCAAATAGCGTTGGCTCCCTTAGAGATGAAACATGCGTAGCTGCGCCGGCGTACACTTAGTATGTCAAACGGGCCCACAGACATAGGACCCAAAGAACCCCTGGAGTCAAAAGGAACAAGTGATATATCAATATTCGGTTTGCACAGTACTTATTGCGGACTTATTCCCAAGGAAATTCTACTGGTAGAGGTTTTAACTGCGTCCAAAGCGTACTTCTCTTGATGCATGTATGCACCCGGTCGGCATTTTGTGCATGCATAATCATCCTCTCGCAGTGAGAGCTTTCATGAAGCCCAATGCATAAGGTCACGGCGATTATAGCGCCTAAAGAACAACGATGATCTTCGAATGGGGTTACAAGAGGGAGCTTACAGGCGCAGCCTGCCGTGAACGACAGGCTACACCGTGCCAGGCAATACCACTCCTACGAAAACTATCTAAAACTCCACAGTGACATGTTCCAGCGTCACCGGAAAAGTCACTCCAGTTGACTCAATAACTTTAGCAATAAGGGCGGTTGCCATATCATGACCTATTTTTTACATTGATCATGCAGTGCTCTCCAGCTGCTCCCGTCGCCGCCAGGGCATGCGGGCTTGACTAATCTGCAGCCTTCCCAGCGCACGAGCTCACGCCGCCCCTCCCCCTAACGCTGTTCCTAACGATTGTTGAAAGCAAAGGAGGGTCGCATATGTTTTGGGGCCATCTTGAAACAGGTGATGGGGTTTAACTCAGAGGCAGTAGGCAAATGAAAAGACTAGTAAGTTGGTTATTGAATCTACGAGAAATTATCAATCTTATATAAGTAGTGAGCAGCATAGATACTGAGCAGCCACACACTTTGAGTCATAATGTAGATCCATATGTACCAGATTAACACGTGGTGTAGATAATACCGGTGTAAATCCGGTTCCGGTTCAGACCTGATATCGATATAGACCTAAAACCAAAACCAGTAGATCTGACCATATTGTGCAACGATATTAATCATCACTTGGCCAGCTCCAACAGCATAGTCGGCCCAAGCGGTATGCATATTACATAATATACTGTGGGTATTCGCGCCCAAATATCGCGACTTCATCTTATCGTCAATAGCGCCACTTGGTTTAATGCCAACAAGGGTGCAGGATCAAGGCAGACGCGCTACCACGCGTCGGCGGCAAAGAGATGACCCCGACTCGCCTGATTCGGTAAGGACCGAGCGTGCATTGCACGTGAAACGTAGACGAACGGAACACGACGCGCGACCCGCCGAAGTGGCCGAAACGGTGGTTGCCGAGCCCGCGCGTGTAGTGCCAAAAACTGAGAATAGGCCCTTGAAGCGGCGGACGCGTCGTGTAACCAGTGCGCCCTCTCTGCCGTCGAGTCCGGAACCCGAACTTGGCACAAACTTTGTTCCCGATACCCTAATAGAGATTCCGCAAATTGCCACGCCGATTTCCCCTGATGCAAGCAACCAGACTATTGGAAAGCCATGGGAAATTGAAGACTTGGAAGCCTCGCGCTTGCAGCCCACAGGAGACTTATCCCGGTTCCAGCCGGGCACCGTCCTGAGCTTGCGCCTCACCAATTTCCAGGTGTGCGTCGATGTGACCTACCAGTTTGGTCCAGGGCTTAATATGATTGTAGCGCCGAATGGCTCGGGTAAGAGTACGGTTGTAGCTGCGCTTTACGTCTTGTTTGGGGGGCGCCCAGGCTCGGGCGAGGCCCGCAGGGTGTTGGCGAGCTACATTCGGCAGGGCCAGACCAAGGCTCGAATTGAGGCGGTCTTGAAGGGACGAGCGGATTCGATCACCCCGAGAATTGTAATGGAGATCAGAGCTGACCGGGTTCTTTACTTTGTGAATGGCCAGTCTGTGACCACTTCAGTGCGTGATAACCTGGCCGCGGAGTTTTCCATCCAGGTCAATAACTTGTGCCAGTTCTTGCCTCAGGAACGTGTGGGAATGTTCAGCGCCGAGACCCCACAGGAACGATTACGAAGTATGGAGCAGGCTCTAGGTTATTCCGGCATGCTGGATGACCACGACCAATTGATCGAACTTGCTCCTCAGCTACAAGATGCTGAAAAGTCGACGGAGTCCTTGCGTGCACGGATCGAAGAGCTGGAAAGCAATATAAACGAATATGAAAGGATCGTGGCAGAGCTTGAACAGCGACGCGCTAGTGAGGAGGAGCTTGAGCGGCTCCGCGTCATGGAGCCATTAATAAAGCTCGACAGTCTGCAAAAGGAAAAGACGGCCCTTGAACAGGAGCTGGCTGATAGCAACCGAAAAAAGAATGAGGTTGAGAACGCTGTGGCGCCTTTACGAGCTGAGATTGAATCTTGTAAAGAGCGTGGCACGGAGGCAGCGCGAGCAGCTGCCAAAGCACATGATGCGCTCCACAGGTCAACCAATGAAACTAAGCTTCAGGTGCAAGCTGTTGCTACGTCACAGCGCCATCTAGATCAAGCCGTGGTCAAATTTAAGGAATTGCGGGCTGAAAGAACTCAGTGGGATGAAGAGTATGAGAAAGCGCAAGCGGAGATACCACGGCTGGAGGCCAGAATATCTGTGGCTGAACAGCATTGCGAATCTCTTGAGCAGTTACAGCAGCTACGACAGGAGTTTTCAACGGCCGACAAAGCACTCCAAGCGCTTGATGAGCGATTGCGTGGAGAGGACTCCGCCAAAATCAGACTAACGCGTCTGGCCAGGCAGCGTACAGATACTTTGAATCGTATACAAGGCGACATTTCCAGAACTAAGAGCTCGGCAGGGCTTGATCGTGTGCGGATCGCCTTCAACAACCAATATAAGGTGGACACAATCATTGACACTTTGAAATCCACAAGAACTGCTATTAGTGATCTTGCTTCCAAAGGTGCTTTGAAGGGTACGGTATCTAACCCGCTGATTCTTTCTGCTAGTTTAGCCAAACTCCCGTTGGACTTGGCTCGAAAAGTCGCCGACCTAATACCCGAAACTGCCGTGCAGAAGTTTGTGTTCACCGACAAAAGTGACTGGCAGTCAGTTTCCAGGACTCTTTTTGCTCAAGGAAAGCGCAAATTTGTATCAGAGGTTAGCGATCTTCTTAACGAACAGTTCACGCGCCCGCTCACGGATGCAGCGTTGAAGAGTTTTGGATTTATCGGCTGGGCCATTGATTTGATTGAGGCACCGGGCCCGATCAAAATCATGCTCTGCCATTCCCACAAACTGCATAAGGTCCCTATTGCACAAGTTGCACTCTCCACTGAACAGACACAGAGAGTGTGGGATGCCGGGATTGTGCGATTTATAGACGCTCGCGGGAGGCATGAAAGCACCATCTCCAAATATGGCCGAAAGACCCGCGCTGTTTCAGGTCGAATGGTAATGGACAAACCGTTGACGAAGGCATTGATGAAACCTCCTGATGGTGATGTTCTCAAAAAGCTGGAGGCTGAGCTTTCTACTGTACAGGCGCAACTGCAGTCGGCCGATGCTGATGTGGCATCCGCTAATAAACGCATCGAAGAACTCCAGGTCAAGACTTCTGATGCAAGGCAGAAGCGCAATGAAGCCGAACGCCTCTATGTGGCCGCCAATAAGAATCGGAGAGATTATGAGCGTACTAAAAAGGAGTTAGAGCAGGCCCATGCGACACTAGTATCCCTACGAGAGTCACGCGATGGTTTTGCCGAGCGCCTTAGGTCGCAGACCCATATTATCCGCGCCATGCTCCAGCAAATTCAGACGTCCGGCACCCCTAATGCTCTTAGTACACAAACCGCATTTATCGAAAATCTGCGGAGCGCTCAGCTAATACAGTATACACACGAAGATCGAGCCAAGACTTTGAAAGAAAGGGTTCGTAGCCAGGTGGAAGAAGTGGATGCTGAAGTGAGAGAAGCCCGCCAAGCTGTTGACGGCATAGAGCGTGAGCTCGAGGAATTCAAGCACCGCAAGATTGCGCCTATCAAGCGCCAACTGGGAAGCGCTGGGTATCGAACCGCAGTTGCTGAAGCCAAGAATGCCGACGAGGCGCAAATTGCAATCAGAATTGTGGAGATTGAAGCACGACTAGAACTTTCGGAAAGTGGGCACAACTATGCTGCAACTCAACTACTGCTTGAGCGCGCCAAGGAGGAGCTCGAGATTAAAAGAGCCGAGGATCGGGACCGCAAGAGTCGTATTAGCCTTTTATCTCAGCGTGTAGAGGAGCTACGCCGGAGGTGGACCACGGAAGTCGACCGTCTTATTGGTGCAATATCAAGCAACTTCTCCGGCATGTTTTCCTCACTGGGATACACAGGGAGGGTGGACGTGCTGAGAAGTGACATGTACAACGAGTGGGGCCTCGACATCCTCGTCAGTTTCCGGCGAACTGAGCAGGTGCATTCGCTATCTGGGATTCGTCAGTCTGGTGGTGAAAGAGCGGTCTCGACAGCTGTATTTCTTTTGTCCCTTCAAGGACTTACGCGCGCCCCATTTACGGTGGTTGACGAGATCAACCAGGGAATGGATCGGCACAATGAAACAAACGTTCACAAGTTTATTGTGAGCCGGTCTTGTGACGAGGGACTATCGCAATACTTTCTGATAACGCCAAAGTTGTTACCGGATTTGCCATACCATGCGTCTATGAAGGTTCATTGCATCTACGGCGGCCCGCGTGTTACGCGGGCAAAGATTGACTACCCCAAGATGAGAAGGTGGCTCCATTCTGGCTAAGAAAGTGGCGCCGCTGTTCGCGGCACTTAGAATCTTATTTATTGTAGATGACTATCTATTTATTACCTATATTTTTGGTTGAAACGAATTCATTCTCAAGTGGTACGAGGATTACAATGGAGGGTAGATATGGCAGCCAGGTAGCTCCCGTAGTTGTGTATCAGGTTTCTGTGGGAACCAATTGGGTGCGGTTCAGGGGCACGCAAAAAAGACGGGTGGGCTCGCCCTGCGTGGAAGGCGATGTAGGCAGACGGGCGCATTTTGTAAAAGAATTAGCCTGAGCTTATCATCAGACCATGGTTAACAACTAAGTCATCTGTGAATAATTGCGTGTGCTATGCTCGCACGGCCCTGACGGTCGCAGCAGTGTGCCCCGATATTCATCGTGAGATAGTGCGGGTGCAGGTAGGCGATTCCCTGGTTGCTCGTGATAGCGCGAGGGCTGCAGGTTCTCGTGCATATGCCCTGCATCTTGGCCGCGTGCTAGTGGGACGTTTTAGTGCCATGGGTTTGAGACACCAGGGCCGTTAGCGGCATACTCAGACTTTGAATGTGATTCAGCCAGCTACATGTTCGAGCGGTTGATTGGATTGGAGGTTCAGTGGTCACACTTGTGCGTGCGGCTCTTCCACGTGGGCCCGCAAGGATTGGCCGGGCTAAGCAGTACCAATAGCAGCTGCATGCGTAGTGCATACAAGGTAAGCACGTCCGGAGAGGGGAGACCCGATGACGGCGGCATAAACGGCAAAAGGCTGGTTTTTTAGTGGAATATCTAGATCTTCGGGGCTAGTGACCTCAGCGAAACAAAGAAGATAGATATTTTTCGTGCCAAGGTTGCAGCGATATGAACCTACGCGCCAGACCGCCTGACTCTGCTTGCTGCCGCGCGCGTAGATCGGGACCTGGGGTTTGGCGTGTCGACGCGACGCGACGCTGACTGAGCGAGGAGGCAAGGGAGCACCCCCCAGGCCCACAGGCATATTAGGGGAGAGGAAAGTAGGGAGGGCCCGCCGGCCACCCTTTTCTCTTACTCCGAGCCATCTATTTCGCGACATCTGCCATTCTGGCGCGCACTTATTGGGGAATTGTGACGGAGCACTCTAGAAGGACCAACCTTGGTGTATTATAAAAAAAAGCCCACACGGAGCCTTCTTCACTCGGTAGTTTCCGTTCCTCCCTGCCTGCTCCTTTGCACCTGCAGATCCCCTCGACCCCCCTCCTTTGCACAGTGTCCACCGCGTGTCCTGGCGCGTAGCTTGACAACCCGGCGCGAGGACAACTCCGACACGTTTATACGCATCGATATTGGGATTTTCTTGTCACTCCTTTCCTTAATCCCCGTCCCCAGCTCGGTTTTTTCTAATTTCGCTACCCCTGCCGCATAACCCCGCCCACCCCTTGCTTGGACAAACGGTGGAAAATACAGCCCGCCGACCTTTTCTGTGAATGTTCCGCGGCTCAAATACTACAGGACTGATGGAGCCCCACACACCGCTGCAGCGGGATCCGCATGCGGCGACCGCCGGCAGCTGGCCCATGCTCCTTCCGTCGGCCATCGAAATGACCCCTCCCGACAGCCAGGGCCGAGAGAAGGAACGACACGATATGGACCGCATGGCCGCGCAGGCCCCGCGCGGCATGTCGTACGACGCGCCGCTTGATGGCCACTTTGGGCCCCTTGCGGGGACCGGCGCGGGCACCGCCCCCCAGCCCTCCACGCCAAGCAGCGTGCCTCGCACCTGGCAATCCTCGACCCGAGCCCCCAACCAAAACCCCATGGTGCCTCCCCCTCAATGGCCTCCCTCTGGCGTGCGCTACGGGCTGCCCATGCAGCCGCCCCAGCAGCCCGGTTCACAACCCGGCTCCGCGCATCACCCGCCCGTGGGCCCGCGCGGCCAGCAGCAAGGCATGCCGTTTGTCCCTCAATACGCTCCCCGAGCTTCGCAGTACCAGTGGCAGCACCATTCTGCTGGTCAGATGGCTGGCCAAATGGGGGCCCATATGGGCCAGATGGCCACTGCTTCTGGGACGCCTCCCCAGCAGCCCACGTTTGTACCGGTCATTTCTAATCGGGCGACTAGCAGCAGTGGCGCGTCGGGCCGCAGTGGCGGCCCTGCTGGTCTAGTGCCTGCTCGCAAAGACGGCCCCTCTAGCAATAAACGTGGGACGCATAGCAGCGGCCCAGCACGTCCTGTACTGGGACCGTCAATGGTGCCCCATCTCCCCCCTAGCGCAAAGGATGAAGACGAGGCCAATCTTAAACAAGACGTGATAACGAACTACAAAGAATATGAGGCCTATCTCCAGCGGCAGAAGCGTATCCCCACGACCAAGGCTATGGTGTGGTCCCAGGATGTCGAGGAAGCTTTCATGGAGGGCCTCAGTCTAATTCCCCGCGTCGGTCGCCGCAAAATCACTGTTGGCGGCCGTCTACGCGGGCGTAACGAACTCATTGCGGATTACATTTTCAAGAAGACCAGCCAGCGTCGAAGCCGAAAACAGGTGTCTTCGCATATCCAAGTTCTTAAGCACATTCTTAAGGGCGATGATCGATTCATGAACCTCGTGGCAGATCTCCCGGAGACCGACGGTGTTTATGAGAACATTACTGCAAAGACTTTTGATGAGTTCATTGAAAAGCTTCGAGATCCGGAGGCCGGTGGCGACAAATTTGCCGCAGAAGACGCGATGGGTACCGCCAACAATGGCTCTCCGCAGGCCCGTCGCGGGCGTTCTGTCGATGGCGCCAAGGGTAGCCATCCTCTGGGAGCGAAAATAGACACTCACGAAGAGCTAATCGAGCGCAGCCGCCGTTCGTCGCCAGAGGCTATGATAGCTACACCGCGCAGTGGACGTCCCATGTTTAACTCCCAGGCTCCTAGTGGAAATACGACGATTGGAAGCTCTGGCAGTAATGATAGTGGTACAGCCCATAATGGTGGGCAACACCACCACTTTGGCCACAACGCGGCTCCCAGTTGGTTTGCTTCGCAACTATCGACCCCTCCACAGAGGCGCGCTCACAGGCGAACTCAGTCGGCATCTGTTGATATCGCAGGCGAAAAGGTCGTGCCTGCTAACTTCCGCTTGGTACTTGGCAATGCTGAGCAAAGTCCTAGTGGCAGCCTCGCAGGTCAAGCGCCTCAGCATGTGTTCACAAATCTGATACGGCCGCAGCTCGAGTCACCAATCAAACCAAAGAGCTTTGAGCGCATTTCTCGCCGATTCCCGCATGTCCACACCATGCTGGAGCAGGGAACATTAAGCGAGAGTACTCCCATTATCCACGGTGCTGTCAACTTGGATATCTCGCTAGATCCTTCTAACGAAGAAATTCTCAGCTCTTTGCCATTCAGCGCGGACGTCCAATTCCTTGTTTGGGGTACTGCGTCTTCCAAGCTGATGGCTTCACCTCATGGTGGCCCCGACTACCAGCGGGTGCCTAACCACATGTGGCAGTGCGTGACGACTGTCGCTAGCATGGGCCGCACGCTGCTTAATATTCGTGACATCGTCTCGGTCCGTGAAGAGCTCTTACATGGTATGGAGCGCCTCTTCGTTCCGTTTACCAGTGACTTTTGGTCGCCGTTCTTGGCAGGGTTCTATCAAAAGGCGAACCCAAATGGGCCGAAAAAGAATCCGGATGCTGCTATCAGTGCAATCACCGTTACACAAACAATCTATTTTTGTCCGAATAATGCTCCTCCTTCTATTGCCTTCGTGGTTCTTTATGAATTCGAGCGAGCGCGAGACCCATTTTCCGCGAGAACTATATTCAGGAGAATTTCTAGTAAACCGTCGCGTGATCAACCAATGGATGTGCTTCCTCCACAGGTACCGCACGCACTTCCTGGCACAGAATTTGCTTCGCCTAGGCGTCACACCGGTGGACATTTAAAGGGAGCTTCGTTCTCCGAGAGCTTTGGTTCCCCTGCACAATGGCGCATTTCTTTACAAGGTCAAAGCCCGCCAGTGTTAAGAGAAAAGGGCGCTGAGGAGACGCCCGGGGGAAATGTCAGGCGGCACCTTCCTGCATCCTCGAGTGCCAGCGGCAGTACCAGCAGCAATACTAGTTCTCAGGTGCCTGAGCAGGCACAACTTGCACAAAATGTTGGCGCTGAAGGGGTTACTCCTCCAGCCATGGAATCTACGCCTATTATTATTGACGAGGTCCGCGCGTCCAATGGGGTGGCGCCAGATCTCTATGTCGACAGCCCCATCGCGCCCGTGCCGACGACTGCTCATTCCCATCTAAGCGGCTCGGCGCCGTTTGACACGCCCCCCTTCCAGAGGTCAATGTCCACGGTGAACGTCGGAGGCCCCTCTCTAATGCTGAGCAACAGCCCGCTGGCGCAGCTGGCAGATGGGCCGCTTTCAGCAACCGAGCATACGGACTTTGCTGCTTTCCAAATGATGGAGGGCGAGCGTATCCAACGAAGCATGACTGCATTTGACATTCCACCCACATGGCAGGAGCCCGACGAATCAGAGTGGTATATTTTCGACTGAGAATGCCGCTGTCTCTGTTTTGCTGTATTTTATTACTATTTGAAACCGGCACGCACGCTAGCATGGCACCGATGGTACCCGAGTTTGTACTATCTAAATTAATTGAGCACTAACATAATATTTCATGCATTGGGTGATGCAGATTTGCTCATAGTTTCATTGTATTTTATAACATTTGCCTAATGTTGATGTTTATTCGTTTTTTGGCGATCCAGTCCGCGAAGCCCGAGGTCGGCAGGGCATGCTCCAGACCGGCTGGCGACGTGGCTTTGAATACTCGTCCAACACCGTGGAACGCGTGACGAGCCTCGCCGGCCATCACAATGACGTCTCCTGAACGAAGGAGAATGGCTAGAGGCTTGCAATCTCCCCGCTGAGCAGCAACGTAGAAAATGCACTCGCAGCCTAGGGATATCGAGACGAGCGGCACGCGAGAAAGTTCAGCAACATCCTGATGTGGGGATAAGATGTCTCCCTCGGAATAGTAGTTTACAATTGCTGCCTCGGCAGCTGTGCCAAATGCCAGCTTCACGAAACCGGCTAGCTGAGCCGGGAAGTCGGGCCAGCCGGACTCGCCTCTCTGAAAAGTTGGATATTCTTTAGTTGTCCAGTTGTATTGACCCCCCAAAGTGACCCATCTCAGCGAGGTATTGCGAATCTTTTCGTTAGATATTGTTGGCGAGTTTTCGTATGCGTCCTGCGCTGCAAAGAGCTGAAGGGGTCGGTTGAGCGCATGGTGCGCATCGAGATTGGTCTTGAAGTGCGGATCTGCCAGGTAATCCGTGGCGGCCTCGGCTACCAGCTGTTTTTGAAGTTCCAAGGAAACACTACCAGTTATTATTTCCAGTCCAGGAAGCTCGGCACAGGTGATCAGAACGGTCGATGACTTGTATGGCGGCTGCAGTCCGTACACGGCATACGCCGAAGACAGGTCTCTGAAAAGCGGCTCGCGCACCAGGGTGTATCCTTCTATATTTTGCTGGGGAGACTGTGGGTCAAAGAGACCCTCGATCTGGTCCTGCGGGGTTCTTTTGTGTGCCTTGTACAACGGCCTGAACAGATCCATGCACCACCCGTGTGAGGTCGTGAAAGAGTGTCAGCCTTGAGAGCGAGATTACCTGGGATGTGGGGTCTTCGGATGCGACCCGGCATCGACAAGATAAATAGTGTATGGCTACCTAACAGAAATATGTACAATGCAAAGTTGAGATATTACAAAAGCCTTTAGGCCCGCGGGACAGCCTTAATGCCTGGGGGCAGACGTTTTGAGCTGCAGGCCATGCCATTTGGAAATCTCGGCGGCGAGCGCCTGGTTCACTAGCCGGTGCTGCTTGACCATGGGAAGGCCCTTGAACTTGTCACTGACAATGTTAATGGCAAACATAGATCCACAGCCGCCCGAAACATCCCTGACCGTGAGCTGCGTGGGCTCAAACTCTTTGGTGAGCGAGTCGAAGACATGCTTTTCGTAGGCGTCCATGTTGGGCCCCTCGGCAGAGTAGTACCGCAGCAAGGAAAGGCGAGGCACGGCGCAACGTGCTCGAGGTTTACTGTGATTCAGTGCAAACACCTGCCCCCGGGGCCCTAGTACTCGCTCAGTGGCGGTGGCCGCCTGGCCAATGGCCCTGCATCGATATCGCAGCATGTATAAGCTATAGTGAGTCCGCAGCAAGCTAGGTTGGGAGCCCAAGTAGGACCAAGGCGCGTCCTCGCACTCGGCCGGGAATAGGAGACTTTCGAAGGAAAATTATGGAAATAAAGAATATATTCACGTATTCAAAAATCAGGGCCCCACCAAGCAGCAGGGCCGCCAAAGTAGCCGCGAAGGCAACGCCACCATGCTAAGGCAAACCAGCATTCAACATGTGTACCGCAGCGGCGCCGAGAAAACTGGCTCCACCGCGGTGTCTCCAGACATTTTCATACATTCCTAGAAAATTGTGCTTGCTTGCAATAGCTTCTGCACAGTATGCCCCGAACCGAGCGGAGCGTGGAATTATACTTTTTATTGGGGTGGCTGATCTGTACGTTATGGGGTGCAGGCTACATGCTCATTAATAAAAAGAAGACGTGTGCTCTTACTCCTTGAGCAGAGCCTCGCGCTTCTCGGCCTGGCGCAGAGTGCGGCGTTCGCGGGCGGCCTTGTTGCGGGCACGGCGGGCGTCGGCCTCGTCCTTGAGGCTCTTCTCGCGGGCGACCTGGGCCTTGGCCTTGATGATGTGCTCGACCACGGCGCGCTTGTGCTTGAAAGCGTTACCCTTGGCGCTCTTGTACAGGCTGTGGTACAGGTGCTTGTCAATCTTGCCCTGATCGCGGTACTTGACAAGCACGCGGCGGAGGACCCGTTGGCGGCGCATCCACAGCACCTGCTGAGGCATACGGGCGTCGGCGGTACCCTTGCGCTTACCGTAGCCAGTGTGACGACCAAGACGGCGGGCGGCGTGCAGAACACGGGTCCGCGAGCGCGAGTGGCCGGTGGCAGGCTTGGCAATGATCAGACCGTTGGACACCAGCTTGCGGATCTCCTGGCGCGAGTTAGCCTCGCCGAGCTGGGTCAGCTCGTTAGGATCCAGCCACACTTTGCGCTGGCCAACGCCCAGAACGTCAGCGGCCAAACGTTTCTGCAGTGTAAGGTTCGGCATTGGTATAAGGATGTCCTTGCCAGGGGGCTTGTCTTGCGATGTTGTGTGCATCCGTGCTGGGAGCCCGGGGTTTTTATACAGCCCTGAGCCCTAATGCACGATGCAGTCATCCCACAGGTGAAGGCCTCTGACCACCAAGGTGAGGTGCGTTGCGCTGCTGACTACTACGTGCTTGACAGGGTTGCGGTTGCACAATCAGAGGTGTGCGGGGGAGCTAAACCAGTTTCGCGCCTGCTCGAGAACGTCTCTTTGAATTTCGTTGAATTTGAGCTCTCGAGAAAACATTGACTACATGAATCTGGCCTGCTTCATTTACTGCCTAGGTTGTGGTCCTGCGGACTCCAGCCGATCTACCTGCAGCTCTTGAGCGATCGTGCGGGGCCCAGCTTCTCAGTAGCAGTGCAGGAGCAAACAAAAAGAAACGAAAAATCCTGCATTTGCCAGCTAACTTGTGTTTCTAATTTGCATAAGCGTCATACGTTGATGCTGGAAATATGCACCTAGCTCCCCAAACCAGATCTCCCGTGCTGTAGTTGTGCACGCTCTGTATAGCTGTTCTGCGGTTTCACCCTCCCAGCTTGAGCGCGTTGATCTACTAGCTTGGAGCTCAGCTGCACCTAACCCTGAAAAATATTTGTGAACAGAGCTGGGTCAAGGTGCCCTTGGTACTAGTAGACTTTGCAACCAGAACTTTTAGATTCCAAAATGGCCAAGTCTCTCAGAGCCAAGAACAAGCAGAAGAACAAGACCCTTAAGCGCTCGGGCTTCTTTGGTGACGTAGCCAAGCAGCGGGAAGAGCGTCTTGCCGAGCGCCTGAAGCAGAATTCCGCTAAACAGGTCGTAGCTCAGCTCAGGGAGCAACTGGCCGAAAAGGCCGCGGCTACTGACGAGACGTCGATGGAGGTGGATGTACCCGTCAAAAGAATCTCCACGAGCGGGTGGAAACACAAGAAAAAGCATGGAAACAAGCGTCGGTCGCGTAAGTGAGCGGACGTACTCAAACCTTGTAAGCTAATAATAATATTTATGTATACCTAGCATTATATGGATCAATGGTATCTCAGCGTCTTCTAGCCAGTGGTGCCCAGAAAGTCTACTCAGATTGCATGTAGCTCTCTCGGGGCGCTCGCGATGCAACGCAGCAGTGCAACCACCTGCGAGTTTGATATGTTAGCTTTGGCCTCGTTCGTGATGGGGTCCTCGATCGAGGCAAGACAACGCTTCTAGAGCATATTCAAACCTATCCCAACAAAAGAGCCAAATAAAAACAAAAATCGAGTAGGCAGGGCTCTACTCTCAGTATTTAGATAACGGCTACTCTGTGTCGTTGAAAACTTTGCCATCCGTGTGCTCCAGCCTTGGATCCAGAGTTTATCTGCTACGCCTGGTCGAGGAGGGACCACCTTACCCTTTCGGGGCTCAGCTGCTCACATCGAAGCAATCGCGCCACTTTCAGGGCGATTATCTCGCAATCAGCTAAAAAAAATCTCTGCAAAAACTCTGATCTTCACGTCACACTGCAGCGTGCCACAAAATTTGATGGCCTGCGTAGTGCCGTGCGATAAGACTCATGCATGCATGCACTGCCGCGGTTCGGCGGCGCGAACCGGGGATGCAGTGCCGACAATGGCTAGCAATGCGGAGCGCGAGCTCCGCCCCAACATGAGCCGCCTGATTTCAGAGCAAGCCGGGTTCATTGGAAATAAATCACATATATTATTCAAGTTGTGACGTGCTTTGACTGCCTAACACCCAAGGCCTCTGCTTTCGAGCTGCTTTTAAGCGCTACCGAGTAACTCTCAGTCCGGGGCGATAGCTGTAGATAGCGTGTGGTATGCAAGTGTGTCATCACCAGCTGGGAAATTAGCAGCAGGAACTCAGTTCGGCCGCGTGAAAATAAGGACCCACCAGTAGAACTACTGTAGCACGGGCGAACGCCGTGTATCGCGAGATCACACTTCTCCGGTAGCAGCCGAGCACTCTGCCGTCCAGCGGATGGAACAGAATTTTAGCGACCGCTCCTCCCGTCCCCAACAGTTCTTTGAGATGGATACTCTCGTCAAGGACCCTGAGGTTGACGACGACGACGAGCTGGAGGGGTCCCAAGAGATCACGGACAGTAGTCAGAGGTACACCGTTCTAATATACGTCATTTGCTGGTACGGGTTCTCTATTTCCCTGTCTGTGTACAACAAATGGATGTTTTCGCAGTCGGGTCTCAATTTCCCTTTCCCCGTGCTCACGACATCGTTCCACCAGCTCGTTCAGACCGGTCTCGCAGCGGTGACTATGAGTATCATGGGTCTGGAAGTGTCGTCGCCGTCTCTGGGGACCTATGCTCAATCTGTGCTACCTACTGTCATGGCCAGCGCCGCGGATATCGGTATGGGCAATCTGAGCATGCGTTTGGTCACGCTGAGCTTTTACACAATGGTCAAGTCCTCAGCCCTAGGGTTTGTGCTGTTGTTCAGTGTTTTGTTTGGGCTTGAGCATGCGAGCCTGCAGCTTGCATTAATCGTCGGCGTCCTCACTATAGGCGTGCTCATGATGGTGGCTGGTGAGACACAATTCAGTCTATTTGGCTTTATTCTGGTGCTGAGCGCCGCTGCTAGCTCCGGTTTGCGATGGGCGCTAACTAAACTGCTCTTGGACGGTCGCTTCAGCACTAAGCCTCATCCGGTGCAGACAATTTTAATGATCTCGCCTGGTATGTTCGTGATTCTATTTATTTGGGGTTGTATTTCCGAGGGGCTCGGCCAGTTTGTTTCTGCAGAACTGTGGAGCCAGCGCAATCCAGTGGTGGCTGCCATTTTACTATTAATCCCGGGCATTCTGGCCTACTGCATGACGTGGAGCGAGTTCCAGCTTCTGCACATCACGGGCGCCCTGACGCTAGCAATTGCCGGTATATGCAAGGAGGTCGCGACGATCATCGTCTCGGTAATCATTTTCCACGACCAGCTAACGGTAATCAACGTCATGGGTGTGATCGTTACAATTGCCGCAATTGCAGCGTACCATCAATTTCGCCTATCGACCAACACTACGCAGCACAGCACATTGCCGGGCTCTGCTCCTGAAACCGGTGACTCTGCACCAATTGGCGTTTCTAGCCACACGTCGGACGCCGAGCCTGATCCGTCGGGCTCCTCCTCAACCTTGGCCCGAGTGCCCGTGCCTGCAGAATTGTCAGAATCTCGACCCGATTAGCCATGCTAGACGAGCGCTGTACGCTGCACCAATAGGCTTTGTGCCCGCATAGGGGTTAGGTTGCCCCATCGGCCTTTGGGGGAATCCTGGACCTTGACGGCGGTCGGTGTCGGCGTCGACGGTGGTTCGCTGGGTAAATTGCCTAGGAATCGAGACCGGTCCAGGAGCCCTTGAGGCATGTGCAGGCGATCTTCAAAGTCGTTGAGCCATTTGGCAGGGCTACCAAGGTCGGACACGTGCCCGATTTAAGATAAATTATTCAACTGTATAGACAATGGTGTCTCAACCCGTGGCCTGCAACCGGAAAAGAGACGTGCCCAATTTACTTGGTCCTGCATGCCAAACCGGCGGCAGTTTTGGACCCCTGCTTTCGAGAACACCCCTTGCAGCAAGGAAGCTCAGCTCTCGCCTGCGGCTGCGGCTAAGGGGGCTTGATTATATCGAGGTGCCCTAGGCCTAACCACTGCAGCTTGCAGCTGCGCTCCTGCATGAGCAGGAGGAGACTCGCGAGTTGTGTCCCAATAGTAACAGACAGCGAACAAACTCGTTGAGAGAAAAACAATCCTCGACTTGAACGCGTATATTTCTTGCATGGGCCACTGACGATTGCCGGTACAACCCTCTTTCGGCCTTTCAGGCACGCAATGTTCCAAGGTGGGGGTTTCTAATATTGTGATGCCTGAACAGCCCTTACCATAGGGAATGACGTGCTTGCGATCGTGGTGGTTGTGGCATGGTGACAACCCATCTTGACGAATATGGTCCTCCTAGACCCGGGACCGTTTGCCAGCGGCAGGTGGCGTCAGAAGAATTAAGGATGTACATGCGGGCAAACTGCTGTTTCGGAGATCACAGGTGGCAAACATGAGGCAGATTCACTTTTATCTGAGACGGTCATGCGCCTCCCCGCTCCTGTTCCCCTACCTACTCAACGCTCTTCTCGAGACTGGTGAGGGCGGGGTGACAGGCTAACTCGGCTCCCGCGTCTGGGTCGGATCCGGGTCCGGCTAGACCGTTGCCTGATTTTTCAGAGCGCGCCAGACATACATACCGATTGGATCACTGGCCTGGTCCTCGGGCTGACGGCTCACTTCACCACGCGTATTTACTACGTATTACGTACATAGCTTGTGTGCATACATACATGCGGATGTAGGACAGCGGCGAGGACTATGCATGAGCTGCTGCGAGATGCTCAATGAGGCCCCAGAGCCCCAGCGATAAGCGTGTAAATTTCGTCTCATTAGCTGCTTGTTGGTACCACATCTAGGAGATGGTCTTCGATGATGCCAAATGTCTTAAATCTCTCGAATAGTATCAAGGGTGTTACTTAAACGGCCCATGGGTGCGCTCGGAGGTCCCTCCACATTAACCGTCTCTCGCAGATGAATAGGGCGCTTCATGCATGCTCCCTGATGACTAAGTGGAACCTGCGTTACACCTACAGCTGGAGGCTACAGCTACAGCCAGATCTGGGCTTGCCAAAGAGGCACGAAAGCATGCTGCGCTCCCATCGCAAGCTGGAGAGGCCCGCCTCATCCGAGCAAGGTCCCCCCGCCCGCCCGTTTTTAAACCTATCGTTTTCCTGCATCTTACCCCCTCTTTGTACTACGCAGCCCCTTGCTGAGGTTTCGAAGTAAAAAGAGAGTGTATTATAAAAACTGGCAGGTGCTCCTCACTCTGTGTCTAGTATTTTGTGCGCCTTTTGTGGCCCTTTCAGATCCCTCTCCCTACCTGCACACCCCATTTGGATAACCGCTATCCGCCTGGGCCTGTGAAAAGCACCTAAAAATGCTTTCTCTGTTCAAATACTCTACGGGCAAGCCGGGTGACCACAAAAGTTCTACTCAACATGCCAGAAGTGGACCATTGTATGTGATTGCCGTGGCGTCCCTTTATACGCTATCATCGCTGGCCTTTGGCGATAGCTTGCACGCGCGATCCGAGTCGCAGCAGCTGCTTATAGCTGGTTCTCTGTTTTTTGAAGTCTTGCTTGGCGTATTTCTGTTCCTCAAGCCCTTTTTTGCTTCCAAGACAGGGTCTGTGCTTCCGCAGGCCGAGAAATCGCATGCCAACCACCCAATTCCAGCGCGTCATGGCTCGCTATTCCCCGAAAATTACGAGTTTTCGGCGGAGAACGCGGAGGACGGTGTTTCAGAAAAATCGCGCATCGTGCCCTGTGCCAGCGACAGCCGCCTTGCGCTTCGGCGGAGTGACGGCGACTCCGACTTTGAGTGGAGCTTTGATGACGATGACATTAGAAATGTTGCCGCCACGCGGACTTATTCGGGCATGCCTGTCAAAGATGCTATGTCTATCGATCCCAAATGGATACAGCTCGAATCTGGCGCTCAGTTTCAGTTGCCGGCTCACCAACCGCAGCCGCTGAATCATGCTCAGTTACATGGCAGCCACCCTACGCAAAATCAACCACAGCGTTTACAACATCACAACCATAACCCTCAGGGTCTTAGATTCGCTCAACAATCTCCCCAGGGACTGTTTGACCCTGTATCTTTTGGTTCGAATGAAGAGCGCCGCCGCTCTCCCTCGAGCCCTGTGCACTTCCACAAACATGAGCACATCAGCCACATCCACGGCCACAGCCATGGTCACAGCCATGGTCACAGCCATGGTCACAGCCATAACCACGGCCACAATCATGGCCATAGCCATAGCCTCAGCGGAATTGGACACCACCATGGCTTTGCGCTCGAGTCAGGTTACACTTACATCCCTGTGTACACACCTGCTCGGTCACTGGATCAAGGATATGCCCATCATCCCCAGAATCTGTCGACAGTAAACCCTCTTGTGTTGCGTAAGCAGTCCTCGACGGCACGACACCATCGTAACAGTGTGCCTTATGAGAGCTCACAACGTCGCAAGTCGTCGGCGTCTACTCAGCATGCTAGCAGTTACGATACACTCAGCCTTTCCGGCAGTGTAGGCTCTGTGGCATCGAGCCTAGTTGAGCCGCCTGAGGACTTCACGTATCGTCACGATTTTGATAATACGCACTTAGCAAAGGAAAACATTGGCGGGCCCAGTGGTGTTTCAAACGATTACGGCGATACTGTCACAGGTCCTAATGGTGTGAACCCGAACTGGGACAGCTTCGCTGAGGGTCTTGCCGTTTCGCCGGAGGAATTGGAGTCGTTTTCTGATGATGCAATGTCGCCCCTGGGCGGTGTCTCGACGACGTCACAGCACTTTACTTCTTTAGAGCAGATGGAGACGATTATGCCTGAGACGGATGTCCCCTATTTTTTCGAATCCACGAATTTCGAGACGTCTGGTACGTCTGCTCCAGGGTCTGTGCCCGGCCAAGATGCCGAGGCGGTAACTTTCCCATTTGGCGAGCCGATCTCAGCGCCAAACGTGCAGTCGGGGCGCCCTGCAGAGGTGCCCTCACCCGTTAGTGAGCTGAATAGTAGTACTTCGCCGAAGAAGGGATCAAAGGCAAATGCCAATGGCTTGGACATTTACGGTACGCCTTATTTGGCGTTCAACACACCCCCAGGCTCGCATAAATCTGATACGCTCAGTCCACGACACAGCAGCCCAGGCTCGCACCATTCTGTATCCCCCGATATCAGTGGTAGTTCGTTGTCGGGATCTTCCGGAGAGCGTTTCCAGTGCCCGCACTGTGACGCTGACTTCCGCATCAAGGGCTATCTCACGCGTCACATTAAGAAACACGCAGAACAGAAGGCTTACACCTGTCCGTTCCATAATGCGAGCCACGATTCGCCCTGTCACCCCACTGGTGGCTTCTCACGGAGAGACACTTACAAAACACACTTGAAATCTCGGCACTTCGTCTATCCCCCGAACACGGCGTGTAGCAAGCGAAACAGCGTTCCGGGTCGGTGCGCGGCTTGTGACGCTTCGTTCAGCAGCAACGAGCAGTGGGTGGAGCAGCACATCCAGACTATGCAGTGCCCTGCGCTGCGCGGTCTTGCCGGTTCACGCGTCGCCAAAGAGGAGCTTTAAAGGTTCTCGTCTAATTATTTATCAAACAGGATATATGGATATTTGTAAACTGAACGCCAAACTTTCTTTGTTATTGCATAATGATTGAATGTGATTCATATCCTTCTGAGTGCATCCGTTATCTAGTGCTTTTGCCTGATTGTCTCTCAACCCTGTGGAAACCAGCTGACTTCATATTTTAATTTTTTATTTTTTTATTTTTGTTTGTTTACCGTTCATATGGGTACGCTCTCGTTGTCGCCCCAGCAACCACTAGTCCCTACAATTTGGCTGGCGAACATTTTGGCGCGATCGCAGGCTCGCTTATATAATTAGGGTATATAAAGGAGCGGGAAAATTCCCGCTCACCGCAAAGACTACGATCTGCATTCGAAGCTACCATCGAACGATACCACGCTTCGGGGAAAGTCTCCGGTCGCTTTTATTTGCAGAGATGCTCTAGCAGGTGCCTTGTTCAAGGCCATGGCTCTATGTGGAGCGCCTGCATCGCCCATGGCGACGGCAGTTAGCACTAAACGATAGATATGCAGATGTTCCCCGGTTAGTTCTCTTTCGGGCGGACCTGCCGGGGAATGACCCAATGGAGCTTACCATGGACTTTGCCACCTTTTTACAGCCTGTCTTGCGAGTCGGATTCTTACTTGTTGCGCCTCTTCGCGTGGGCAACGGAACTGATGCATGGTCAAACATGCCGGGCTGCCTGTGATGAAGTCCATAAAGAGTCAAGCTCAGAGCCGAGGCTCCAGCCTAAGTGCGGGGTCTTGGCCAAGTTGATATACGGACTTACTGAGGAGCCTCACTTCTTTAGCGTATAATGGGAATAAGACTAAAAATACTATATTAGAGCGAAAATGCATGAATTCCCTGCGGGACCAGTGGGCCATTAGCAGAGCAGGAGGGGAAACATCTACTACAGCTCGGGAAGAGAGGAAGTAAGAAAGGGACACAGGTCGAGATATTAAAAGACAGACAGACAGGCAGAAAGACAGGAAGATAGAAAATGTGTTGTTTGTGTGGATATGTGTATGTGTGTGCGGGTGAAAATCACGAGCTCAGAGAAGATGACAAAATCGAGTACGGGTGCCAATAAAGGGGAAGCAGCACCGCTAGTTGTAGCGTTGCTGCGGCATGTAGCCTTGGTAGTCACCTTGTAGGTACCCGTCTGGCATATTCTGGGGCATGTCGGGCTGGTGCATCATCATGGTCGCTGGATCAAGCCCAAGCGGCGGTTGGCCGGGTATACCGTGCTCAGGCACATTGGACGCGGAGGTGGGAACATAGCCGGGGGCCATACCAGGCACTCCCGAACCGGGGCCTGGCCCAGGACCGTTGGGCCCTCCAGATGGCCCCCGCCCGCCTATGCCGCCAGGGTGACCATGCGGTCCAATGTGCGGATGCGGGCCACCATGACCGCTGCCCACCGCCGCGGCTGTTGCCGCTGCCGACGCGGAGTTTAGTGTAGGAGGCGTGTCCTCGGGGCCAGAGCCCGCACTGGGTGTGTCTTCGGCGGTCGGCTGGTCGGGAGCATTTAGGCACGCTTGAATCAGGTGTTTGCCTTCAGGTTTTGTGACCAGCGGCTGAAGTTTTGGGGTAGTGTACGTATATACCAGGCCGGTCTCCGAGACCACTAGGAGCAGGACCTGGGTGCCCGTGAGTACCGACAGTTCCCAGGCCTTCTTCATGATGCCGTGTTTGCGTTTGGAGAAGGTGATGTGGCGGCGCGACTTGTCATGTATGAACTTGATTTCGATCTTGCGGCGCTCACGGCCACCTTTTTTCTCGTCATCGTCATCGTCGTCGTCGACGTCCTGGCGCGACTGTTTGCGCGAGCCGGCGGACGGACCGGAGCTGCCTGACGTGGACTGCGGGCTGACTTTGTCGTCATCCTCTGCCACGCCAGGTGCCGCAGCGTAGTCGTTGTTCAACTCGAGTTCAGACATGCTTTATTGTGTGAATAACAAGCCGTTTCGTTGCGGTTGAGGCTCGAGGGGGTGCGAAGTTGTTGTTCGATAGAGTGCGCTGCAAAGAATGCCGTATCGGAGGAGCAGGTTACGACAAGCAAATGCACTTTCCAGACCAAATACGTCTTAACCACGTCAAAAATTCAACGTGCGCCTGCAAATGAAGACCAAAATGTGCTTAAAGGCCAGTTCTCTGGTGCTGAGAAGAGGCGGTGCAAGGGGCTCTACGCAGAAGCTGGAGATTGATCGCGACAGGCGCCGCGTGCGTGGTGCGCAGTATTCCAAGCAGGGAAATGAAGTGCGCTGGTTGAAGCAGGCGCAAAAACGACGAGCGAACGAGAGACGACTACAAAAGCGTGCCGGCTGTCGGTGTTTGGCGTGTTTGTTTGAGGATTACTCTGTTAGTCACAGACCTTGCCCTGGGAGCGGGGGCGTGGGCCAGCATGGCGGGAAGCTGCGGGCGAACGGAGTGGCGGCGGCTGTCATTTAGGCGTGACCAAGGGAGGTGGGAGAAATGCGGGCTCCGAGGAGTGATGCAGCTCGGCAGTGCGGTGCGTAGGAGATCCCCACGCACTCACTGTGCGACCTGGTAGCGAGAAAAGAGCCCGTGCGCAGATACCAAGAGTCCTGGCCTGTTTTGGAAACAGTGCCCAAACAATAACCGGAGCTCGCGACTCTGAAGTAAGACCCCGTAATTTCCATGCCGGCCTGTGCCAGTGGGCCAGATAGCGGCTGCGTCAACGATTGACTTAGAGATGCGGCAATGGCTGCCAGCCTGGCCACCTATGGCAAAGTGCAACACGACACGGGCCGCGCTCCTACTCCCCCGGGAGTGGAGGGGGTAGCCTCAGTACAGGAAGAGTAAGTAGCAAAGTAGGCGGTAGTTTCTTTACTTGGCCCTAATCTGAGGCAGCGCAGCTACATCTTTCACGCGCCAACGGCCGCCGGTCTATGCGAGAGGATCAACCATAGGGAACCGACAGCTGATCGCACCGGGACCTTGCACAGCCATGCCAAACTTTGCAACGTGAGCAGTCGCGATGGGAGCACATTAGACTGCAAGAAGACAAATATCGTACGTGTTTACAAAGGCAAAACTACGGATTTCCGGGCCAGAAATTAGGTCGAGTACGCACCGGTGACAAGAATGTTGGCCGACTTTGTGCTACACGTCTTCGCGGCCATGGTCCCAAGCAGCTGCAGTCGTCGTGCGCGGGGGGGGGGGGGGGGG